>LQNS02278100.1:11337245-11348164 GCA_001587735.2 Parhyale hawaiensis
GATTCCGATGTGTTTACTTCCTCTTTTCCTACTCTACTTGCAAGTCTGAGCAGTTCATTTCCATGAGAGACCCTCGGCCAGAAAACGCTACCAAAAAAGAGATTTTGTATCGATGAAGATTTGAATGGGTCAAAAGCAAGTATTTAAAAACAAAACAATAAAAAGGTTAAAAACTTAAAAATTATACACTTGCTTTAATGAACATATAGCCAGAGTTATCATTGTGGGAAAAAGTAGAGTGGATGGGTTTTACGAACTTTCTCGTTACGCAGAGTTGAGGTGATGCTCACTCTATGAAAGCAATTGACTCTGTCCAGTCTCCACTTTGGATGCGGAGTACGAGTAAGAAAAAAAAAAAGCTATCCAAAAATCGTTCACTGCAAAAATTGAAGGGGTTAGGTTAGATAGGTTCACCTATCTTATGTCATGGGGAGCAGGGCTCCCGGGAGAAAGATGGACGTACCGAACGCCTAGCTAATGGCTAAGGTAACCTATAGCCATTAGCTAGGCGTTCGGTACGTCCATCTTTCGTGCCCCTTCACTCTTCATACTCCTACTGATCATGCTTTGGTCTGTTCTTCTTCTTCTCTTTTCCCGACTTGTTGTTCCCATGCGCGTTGAATTATGTATGGGTTCCACGTTTCTCGTGACATTCTTTACGTTCCTTCTTTCTTCCTCTCTTTGGATCGCAGTGTACCCTGTGGGTAGGGACGCTTAAACAAAGAGATTACTACAGTGCTGCAAAAGTTCATGACGTGCTTCACGACGATTACCACAAACGACTTCTCTGTCTCCATTTGTATTCGGTCAAACGAATATTTGAACGCTTTACAATCATATATGTTTGAAAAATTCTGGAACCTATTACTGTGAATGTGAATGAGAATAGATTGTCGCTAAACAGAAAGAACTGGAGCGACTTGTGATATGCGCATTCCAAGCAGAGATGGTGGCGAAGCCCTGGCCACAAAATATTCTAATAGCTTCACTGTACGAGGCGCGAGACCGTTTGATAAACTACCTCGGCACATTCGAAACGCCATCGTCGTGAAACTTTCAGAATTAAAAATTTGCCGCATTCTCCTTCAAGAAGCATACCCAGTAGACCATCAGCCAGACGTTACGTGCACTGCGGAAATAATTCGCTGCTGGCTCTCTCAATTGGTCTCTAACTGCAACCCAGCAGGAGACACCCAGCATCGTGACTCCATACCCGTCAGGGGATGTGCGCAACATCACCTGGACATCGTCCGAAAACCCTCAAGATACTCATGGTCAATAATTATACAAAACTTTTCATATTAATATTAAGCTGAAAAAGCTCTAGTAGCATGTGCTATGTGCAGATTTTTACCTCCGCCAAAGAGGTTATGTTTTCGTCGTGTTTGTCTCTCTGTCTGTCTGTTTGTTTGTTTGTCTGTCACCAAGATAACTCAAAAAGTTTCGAACCGATTTGGATGAAATTTACAGGGATTGTTTGGTATGTCAGGAGGACAGATGATTAACTTTTGGTGAAGATATGTTATTCGTTTGTTTGTTTGTCTGCCTCATTTTTCTCAATGCCATAACGCAAAAAGTTATGGATGGATTTTGATGAAATTAACATGAGTTGTTAGGTATATAACAAAGAATAAATGACAAAATTTTTGTAATGATCCGTTTGTTCGTTCGTTCGTTTGTCACTGTTTTTTTATGCTTGTTAGCAGAATAACTCAAAAAATATTGAATGGATCTTTATGAAATTTATAGGGATTGTTAGTAATGTTAAAAGACATAATTGATTAACTTTTGGTGCAGATCGGTTTGTTCGTTTGTATGCTTGACTCATGTTTGTCATAACGTTTGTTAGCAGCATAACTCATAAGTTATGAATGGATCTTCAAGAAAATTTCACAAGCTGTTATTACTATCAAAAGGCACAAATAATTAGATTTTGGAGTTTATGCAAAGAAAATTATACTTTCAGAGCCAATCTGAATTTTCTTGCTGCCGTTGGCTCGCTTGGCGGAGGTATGCGCTCTCAGGGTGCTCTATTTGGCACTCTAAACTAAATCTAAACTGACGTTTCGTTTTGCCCTGTTGGGTTTTCGTTGACTATAGAGTTCTCTCCATGTGTATACAGTAAATATTATTAGACTTTTACCTCAATACCAACGTCTACGACCTAAGCGCGTTTTCGCTCGGTAGCGACAGCATTAGTAGGCGTCCAAACGAGACACCAACTTGCGGTGGTTCACTGCACACTAAGATCGAGGTCGGCATCTAATTATCTCGGTGTAACACCGTGTAGACTGCGCTGCTCTACACAGGCTATCGAATGTGCTTGGTTTCGCGGTGCTAGTTACACAGAATAAGGTCAGCCACAACTTTTCTTTGTTCACCTTCGGCACCAGATCCTGATCTGTGAGCTGGTATTATAGTGCATGATAATGCACTGCATTTAAATTAATGTTTTCGCAAGGCATTATCGTCAACGTTTATCATCGTTGTGACGTACAAAGAAAGAGATTGGTATTCCCTTCTTGAATACAGAGTCTGACCTACGAAAATTGATGTTACGAACATTCGCGCTTTTGAGGAGGTAAGCACTAGACAAATTTATAATACTTTTGTATTTTTTTATGCTAGCATTAAATTATTCAGCATGGCTCAAGCCTAGCGCAAGGTGGTGCTGAAAAAGCAGGCTGAGAAGCGAGCTTAGTGGAAGCTTATTTTAATTTAATTAACCCTTTCTGTACGGACGGCATCTCGAGATGCGACATCAGAGTTTTTATTAACAAAACCAGAGCGTTGTTTCTGTCTCTGGAAATTTAGACAACACGTTTAACAACCCGTCGGAAGTTAGTGCTAGTATTTTATCTACAACTGAACCAAGCTGTAGGTGAGCTCAAGTGGCTACAATGCTAGTGTCTTCAATGAAACTTCTTTTAAAACTTCATTGCATGAGCACAGTTTTCCTACCGAAGGGTTAAGTTATTGCACACTATTAAGGCTGTAAGGATTTTACGCAGTAGGGAAACCGTGAGCTTCAGGTTTGTATTAACTTTCTGCTTGAGAAAAAGCGTGCCCTCCCGAAGGTCGACTTAGGGTTCGTTAGAGCGACCGGTGAAGTTAAACTTCGACGCCTTACTGATCCGGAACTGTAAAGGAATGCGCTGGCACCGACCCTGTGAATCATGTTCCAGGTGTTAATGCTCAATAGCTGACCTATATCTACTCAATCTAATCCCGTAAAGTGGAGTACTTCAGTCAATTCGACATCATCCGGCTGCTTCTAAGATATGAAACGCAATTCAATATGTGACGAAGGCAAAATTCTTGCTTGCAATTTTGGACAGCTCCGGTAGAGGGGACTTGGCTCAAAGCGACTTTGACGAGCGTATCCTCGTAATCCTAATTTTGAAATATTTTGATAAAAAAATCTGTCTTGCTATGCATTTCCTATGCATATATATACACTGCACCTTGTCCCACTGCAGCTTATTTGTTACCAAACCGAGCACGTCTCAAAATAAACCTTTCCTAACCCCATCTGAACTTGTTGGTTTTCGCAAGCTTGCCTGTAACTAAGGACACTTTCGATTAGGTCTTCAAAATCGATTTAAGCTAGGCATACTTGACTTATATGCAGGCAGGAACTTAGCTTTGTGGCTCTGAATCGCGTTGTAGCTGCTAAGAGCAGCAAGGTTAGGTAGAACCGACGGAAATCCCCATTTTGTGTAGAAACACTAACTTCATGTAAGTCTCACAGGTAACTGATAGCTAATCTACGGCTCAAACTTGAATTAGCAAGTCGGAGCCAACGCGCCTATCCGGAGATTCCGACAAGTCAAACCTCAAAGGATAATTTCACTGTCCAATCGAACGCGCCCTAAATAAGGTCATAATTCATCATCGACAAGAGAATCACCTACATCAACATATCTTACCGAACCAGACTTTATTCACTTAGCTCTATCTTATCTCTTCTCAGTATAATCCACAAGTTTCTGAAAATAATAAGACTATAACATTTTTAATGGCATGACTTGTGCCTCACAGGGATTTCGATTGTTTCTGGCGTCTGTTATAACAACTGAACTCCAATTCTATGGGAAAACAGTTCATCCACTTTTGCCTCCCCCATCCATACCTCGTTTAAATTCATCTCACCTTTCTACCACCTCATTTCTGCAATAGCTTGTACTCCCTCGCCCACTTCACTTAAATACACGTAGGTAACTAACTTCAACTCACTTGCCTTGTTCTCCCCATTCCACGCCTTAAATTCACCTCATTTTGCCCCTCCCTTTCCTACGCACCTAAATTCACCCCACTTACAGCTTCTCCCATATTCACGCAACTAAAACTATTGTTCCTCGTCTACGCCTACATCACTGGACAGCACAGCATCTAGCAGCTTCTTCTCTACCCTGTCCACACTTTTCCCCATACGTAGCTTCCCCTATATTCATTCACGCAATGAAAACTAATGAATTTTGCCCAACTAACCTTGCTGGAATTTAACCAGTAACACACCATCCAACTTCTTCTTCTCTATCCACACACATAAATTCACTATGGACGTGTTCGATTGGGACATAAAGTCAAGTTGCTTAGCTTCAATCGAGCAACTGTTGACTTGACTTCATGTCCCAATCGAATACGTTCAATATTCACATACAATAACCAACGCACCTCACCTAACTAGCCCAAAACGACCGGTAAACACCTTACTCACCTATAGTTTCGTCTCCCCGACCCATAAGTACACCTAAATTCATATCGTTCGATCCCAACACACCTAACCAGCTCCATAGAAAGACCCGCTGCATTTATATACATGGAAGTGTAATTTGAGAAGGAACTTTCCAGATCTTGTAACTGCAATATAGATATGCAATCTTGTGTGATTCGATCTTTGTGTGGTCGGCTGCTGCTGAAGTGAAAGTGAATAAAAAGCTACCGAAGTTAGCATTATCTCCGTGCTTATTGTGTTGCGTGCTTGCCATGGGAAAGTGTAGAGGTATCACTTGGCTGATCGAACGTGTGCTTTATGGTTGGAGTTTCACTTTCAAATTGATAGTTGTAGGTTTGTATATATTTTACCTGTGTTGATTGACGATGCGATTAATGGATCATCTAAAAAATTGTACATATTTTTTATGCATTACAATTGATCTCATTAAATGTAGACAGGCATATTGTTTTCGGGAGAAGTCTCAGCTTAAAATGGCAAGTTCTACGGCATGCTTTGTTTTCCTACATTTGCCAAACATTTTCTTTAACAAGCACCACAGAAAACCAAAAAGTTATTCTGATGAGAATACAGTGCCAAATTTTACTGCACATTTCTGCTGGCGACTCAGTAAGGTGACCGTGAATGTTACTGTTCGGGACAGATGACTTTTATTGTCGACGTCTCTTGATTCTAAGTTCCAGGAAGTCTCATTTTCAGGAATTTTCTGTTCTAGCAGCCTCTATTTGAAGAGTTCTGCTGCAGCTGTTCCCAGTGTAACCCAACTGTTAAAATGATAACTAAGACGTTATACCGCCCCTCTTCATAGTGCAAACTGGTGACGTGACCAGTGTTCTGTAATAACTGTAATTGATTTCCCAGGAACCGAGGGAAAGGAACTCTGAATATTTATAATCCTCAGTTTCAGGTGTAGTCAAAATACCATTGACTTTAACCCTTTATGATGAATTTTTTTTTTTAATCTTTTTTGTTTGGGGCAATAATCTCCAAACACTTAGCAATTACTTGTGGAAGGTTGCGGCGCGTTGCCAACGCAGGCCTTGGTCAGGCAATTAGGTACTGGACGGATATACGCGAGTAAGTGAAGAGGTTAATTATCGAGTATTGCCGTATAATTTTGTTAGCACTGCAGCTTAAGTTGGATCTCTGAAGTCCAGCTGCTGCAAAGCTGGGGACCACGCAAAGAATGGCAGTGCTGACCCAAAGTGGGCCTGGCTGCACCCTCCTCTCACGACATCTTAAATCAAAGATCAAGAAGCAGGCGCAATACATCCACCTTACGGTGCTTTTTTGTACGTTCTTTCCTGTCGATTTTAACTGCGGGCCGTAGAGTGGAATAACATTCACTATAAAACACTAAAAGAGAAATCAACGTACAACTGTTTAGGTATATTCCCTTGTTAATTTTAACTGCCGGGGACGCTGGTATAATGAAATCAAAGCGAAACACGAAAAGAGAATAATAATATCTAATGATGAATATAATTAGATATATATATTAATGCATCTCTTATTCCTTACATGTAATGGCACTTGTAAGTTTAGTGAACAGTTACCATGAGTTGTTAAATTTGAATCATAATTCGAATTTCATTACGCATGGTAACAAATAATTATCTGTCCTAGGCATCCAATAAAAGCATTCATTGTTCAGTAGAATTTTAATATAGTTGGTGTCACTGAACGTAGAATAAGTATTTCAAATTTGTTTTATAATTTATTGTAATACTTAACTGTGGGTTGACTTCGTGAAACCGTACAAACACACAAAAAAAAAATAGAAGTCTCCACCAACGGACTTCACCGCTTCAGATTGCGTGTCTTTTGTTGACGTGATTGTATCATCGAGTAAGAGCTATAAGAGGCAAAGTTTTCTAGGAGGATTTCCTGTTCGTCTTTTTGTATGCTAGCGTCCTAACTCAAAACGTTATTTGCAGATCCTAATGCAAGTTTGAGGAACTGTACTCTTAGATTAATGCCCGCAGTGAAAATTATTTTGAAATTTTCGGTAGCAGTGTGTTGGTTGGCGGAGGCCTGCGCTCTCGGAGTATTTCGCTAGTTAAATATGTAACGTGCTGACCTACCGACGCAACATGAGAAGAATTATTGCGAGCAATAAGGAAGACAGCTGTTTGTTTGTCTTTCAATTTTCGATCGCGCTTGACGCTTTTACGCATCCGCACTACCGTATTTCTTTCTTGGATCCATCTGAGGCTCGAGGGCCTTCAATGATTGGAAAGTTGATATTAAAATTTTTATTTTAGTATTTGGAAGCTTGAGGAGGCTCTTTCCTCTGCAGCAGAAGAAGAATCTGAACATCTAGCAAACGGCTGTGCTGCGGCCTCTAAATAAGAATTAGGACCATGGGCATGAACAATGAAAAGTTTTCACCGTAATTTAAGGTGGGGCAGGTAAGTACTTCTTCAATAACTTCTGTCATGTTTATACAAAATCGTATGCATTAATTTGGGGCGAAGTCGTGCGGCTCGACGAAAAAAGTTAAACTACGTAACCGGCGACGGGTAGTACAGGACAACAATCAAAATACGACAGGCGTTACTTCTCGTTACTGGTGGTTTGCAATACGTCAGCAGCATAGAACAATAAGTTTATTTCAGGTACAAGTGCTACCAAACTATAATGAATCACTTTTTGCCAGCCATTTGGGTCGACAGCTTGGTGAGATAGTCATACCTAGTAATATTAGCAACAGCAGCATCCGTACAGTAGCTATATAATTTGAGAAATTCACTCGGGGTGACTCATGTAATAAGAAGGAGTTTCGGTTGCGGCGCTGGCTGGCGTGCATACAAACCAAGCGTCTGCCACACGCAACATGGCCAGACAGTCTCCCGTCTCCGCCCCCAGCTACAGTATTTAACTTGGGAAAATTATACACCTTTGCTAACAGAAAGTTGGGCCAAATAAGGCGGACTGATGGGCACGGGAGTCGCTACTGACTTACACCGCCACTTATGGACCTATTGACATTAAATGAAGAGAGTGGCATGTACCTTACGGTTCGGGGCTCCACATGCGGACCCTAACTGTACCTATATGAGGTAACATTAGTATGCGCATGGCACCCGCGCTCCATGATCTGGCGTCTTCTTATAGATGTTGTGCTGGCGTTCGATGATCATGCGCTTTTTTTCCTATGGAAGTTGTTGTGCCAGTGAGCGACTTGTTGAAGAAGTTGTGCCGGAGTTCGATGATCTTGTGACTTTCCGTGGACGTTGTGCCGGAGTTTGATGATATTGCCACTTTCCGTGGAAGTTGTGCCGGAGTTTGATGATCTTGCGACTTTCCGTGGAAGTTGTGCCGGAGTTTAATGTTCTTGCAACTCCTGTAGATGTTGTGCTGGAGTTCGATGATTATGCGACTCTCTATAGAACACACGTCAGCGTTTAATGATTACCATATACGACTTGCTATTAGAGTTGCACCGACGAGTTCAACGAGTTTGCGATTGCCTACGACTTATTTTTCTGAAGTTGTTGAAGCGATTAACTTCTTATAGAAGTTTCAACACTGTTTGTTGATTTTACGAATTTTCAAGGTAACTTTGCCGATATTCTTTACACGTTCTCTGCTGTTTATGCCAGCATGCGGTGGCCTTGTGGCTTTTCAGGAAAGTGTGCCAGCGTTCGTTGATCTTGAAACATCCTATGACAATTGTAGTGGATTTGGCCATTCTAAAAGTTTTGAAGAAATTTTTCCAGCGTTCTACGGTTTTCCGACTTTTTGCGAAAGTTCTGCAATGGCGCGTTCTAATTCTCAAATAACTTGTGCCAGTGTTTGACTTCTGACAGAGTAGCGTCAGTTGTAAACGATCTTCCGGAGTTCCATCTTCTTTATTATAATTTCGAGAATGTTCTTTGCGCCCTAAGAAACTTGAGGCTCGGTTACGGTATAAATTAGAAACCCATAAACGCTATCTATGGAGAAATTTATTCGAGCAAAATTAGAGTGAAATGTGGTGGTAGGTAGAAAACAGGTAAAGTAAGATTTCAAAGGCAAAGCAACTCAAGCAGATACTTACATAAAGGTAAAATAGACACTTCTTGTAACCTATTATAATTACATCGGTAGAAACGTCCATTTTATGTATTTGATTGAATTTCTTCGTGTATCAACTTTTCGCTTTTACTCTCTACCCGTCATTTTATTTCCCTTTATCATACTTTTATTTTTATCGATACAAAACCTATCCGGGCTCTACATTCATACCCCTATGGAACTTTAAAAGGCCCTATTTTTTATTTATTAAAGCTTCACGCTTGAGCTCCCACGGACAGGTAATACAACCCAAATGAAGCATCTTGCAACACCGGGAAGCCCAAATATATAAAAGGTAAGTTCAGTTTTAATAGTGTACCACTCTGGTCTCGATTTATGTTATAATTATAAACAAAAGAGAAACTGTCACAGTTATTGCTTTCAAAAAAAAAACTTCTCAGCTATTTCCGAATTGTATCATATTCGGTCTGTACCTTTCAGGTCTGCTCCACCATAGCAGCCTGTCCCATAGATGGCGCCATTTGTATGCAGGCGCCTCCCACACGTACGGTCGCAACGAGTTACGAGGGCTCCAGAGCGAGTCCTTCTGAGTCGCCTTCTCGAACAAAGAAGCTAACGTATCAGGCGGCGCTACCTGTAAGTAGATCGTACGAACCGCTTGCTCTAAAATTTTAGTAATTATTATCCGGCTTTCGCCATGTTAGTTCCAGTGTGCCTCTGAAACTTCCTTCATCTTCCCTACTTCTCATCTGTAGTTGCATGCAGTTGTTCCTCGTCTTTGCTGGAAAGTATTGATCAAGCTAAAGGTAGTCACTTGAAGTACGGCCACGTCTGTGGTTCTAAATTCATTTCATTATTTTCTTTTTTCGTATTCGTACTGCTCATCCCCATTAAAATTTTTCTGTGGAACACGGGTGGCATATGGTAGCTCCGCACACAGTCGAGAAAAGAAGAGGCGCATTCAAGAGGCTACGCGCTGCTCGGTCGCCAGGGGCGTTTTTAGGCTGGCAACAACGACCTCGTTCGGAAAAAGATTCACCCGAGCAGTGAGTGCTTCGCCGCACTTGCCCAGAACACCACTGTTCTGCTACTGTCGCGAAGGTCCGGAATATCTGGGGAACATCGTCAGGCAATCGCGACGAAGCGCTCAATGCTCTGGTGAAAAACTTATACATACTGTGCGAGAGCTACTGATGCCCGTGCTTGCGACACGTCTCTTCCATAGACTCCACCCATTTTCGCGTCGGCGGTCGCCCTATAGCACTTGTCTTTTGCATCATAGTAAACTCCGCTCACGTCGATTTAAAAAACAAACGCTATAGGGCGTGTGCCGATGGATAAGTGGGTGGAATCTAGATGGGGCTTGTCGTAAGTACGGTCTTCAGTATCTGTCGTACTAGGTATGTATGAGAACCGCTCCGTGTGAGTGAGTAATGACTGCAGACTGTTCCAGTTTACATCTGGAGATTGGCTAGTGTAGCTGAGAACATTCAAGAGCAATATAGAATATTCTAAATTGAAGTTTAATCAAAATCTACCGCTCTATTAAAAATTGCTACAGTAGGAAAACTCCCCCCAACCCAAAAAAATATATATATATGTATATATGAAAGTGTTATTGAATTTCTGGTTTTTATTGCACATTTTGATGATTTGGCACTCCAAAATATACATGTATAATATTGTTATTTGTGTTTTTGTTAGCTAGAAATGTAATCGATAAGCAATTTGTTGGTGTACAAACCTTTATTTCCCTCCGTTGTATTTGGGCTTTCGTAAGAATTGTTACACCATGACGAAAAAATGACGTCTTTTGTCTCCAGAATTAGTGACATGCCGTTTCGTTGTTTATGGATTTCTTTTTGCATTTGGGAACTTGAATTCCTTTACTCAATGCCCTTTACAGTAAAGCTTTTCTACTATGTAAATATTAGAACGGTCTGGAAACTTTGATTTTTCAGCACTTGTTAATTTTTGCTGATCAGCAACCTGTTTATAATTCGATGCTGTTACATGCAATTATAGTTTTTACTTCCTGTAAATGCAGTGTCCAATGGCCTATTCATCTTTTAGTAAGAAAAGCAGGTGGAATAAACATGGCATTATTGTCTCCAAAATTGATGAAATGCCTTTGCGCTGGTAGTAAGTTCCCCTTTGTTAT
>LQNS02278100.1:11349724-11378789 GCA_001587735.2 Parhyale hawaiensis
AGGACACCCTGCTTTTCAAGAAAGAAACCCAATCTCGACGCAACCAACCTCTCATAAACTTTCGACAAAACAGGTGTGATCGAGATGGGTCTATAATCAGAGGTACGGGATGAAACCGAGCCCTTTGGAACAGGAGTCACATGGGCAACACGCCAGCACTCCGGAATGCTAATTTCCCCTCTTAATTACCATTGTATTAATGCCGTTTTACTGCATAAATATCAGCAGGTTCTAGTAACTGAAAATTTTCTAGATGTTACAAAAACTGCAAGGTACCCAGGTCCCGTATTCAATGTCAGCAACTGTATCTGACTCCAATGGTGTTATCTGTAGTTATCATCCTCACTTTTCATAGTATTAAAACAGTATCCGTTTGTCCTAGCAGAGTTATCGTAAGACGTTACAGTAGATTGCCTAAAACAACATTTTCATCTCCAGAATCAGCAGAGTTCTAATTGGACGGCCTAGTTCACTAGCCTTTTATAAACTAAATTTGTACGATTGTTTTTTATAGATGTAATTGATTAATACCGAATGAAATTCACTACTGGATCGCCAAGTAGCGGCTGCGATGAAGAAACTAGCAAGTAAATAAATAACTAAAGACATAGAGCGTGAATGAAACAAATGACAAGTGGGTAATAAACGGAAGACAAAAATTTATATAATTTATTTCATTGTTTTAACACATATTTCACAATTTTCCTCCAGTCATTATGCTAACTATTCGATATTAAAATGACCCTTAGTCAAACATTAATAGTTAACCAAATTTTCAACAACCATGAAATTGTATTTCTAAAACATAACACTCAAACTCTTAAATGTATATCAATGGCAGACATCGTTTTCCACAGCTTCAATTTGTTTGTGTGAATTTCGACCATTTTTTCCCTATACTTTTCGTTGAAAATCCTTCGTGGATTTATTTTTAAGAGAATGAGAGTGTGAGTTTGGTAGATTATATACTGAAATTAACCAAACTTTTCTAAAACCTTTCATCTTCTACCACTGAAAGAAAGAAAATACATTTATTTCTCCCCGTAGGAAGGTTTTCACTGTGCATGAATGCATTTTTATCTGATTGTATTCTACAGTAAATACATCCTGTTTGTCGTTATTGGAGGACGGCCCAGGAGAGGCGTATGATAGGCCATAGTCGTGTGATGAGATTTCGTTAGCCTTTCTTTATCTACACCGTGTTGTGGGGACTGTCCCTAGGGAACTAAGGCTGGGTTATAGGGTTAGATAGCCTCATCCTATGTTTAGGGAAAGCGTGCCCCAAGGTGGTCTACATAATCACCTTGCCACTCGGTACGCCTTCTGAAGAATATCAGATTTCTCATAAAAGAACGAAACTTCAGATTATAAGAAACAAGGGACATATGGGACCAAGAGATACTGATGGATAAAGAATTTTTTTTGGCATTTTTATTTTTTCAGCAATTTTAGTAGTCACAACAACTTCAAACGCTGCTCTACCGAAATAAAACACGCGTATCGCGTTGATGACTGCCAACAATCACGCCCTCTGGTGGAAAGAAGACAGGAGTTCTCGAGGAAATCTACAGTGTGCAGCCTTTCACAAGTTGTGACAAAGATCTCTGACTCACTCGGCGCCGAACAGACATGAATTGCGGGCTCGGACACACCCCCCCCCACAACGTCATTTTGATGCATCGTAATCGCATCTGGCCACAACCCTCGTTCTGAGGCTAACGTATAAAATGGGGGAGGGGGTGGTTCTCCACTTCCTCTTCTGCACCTTGGTGTGGGCCGCCGCTGGTGGTGACCTCCCGAGACTCCTACATGCTCCCCCGGGTGGGTGAGCGTGTGAGTGGTTGAGGACGCGTTCTCCTTTGTCCGGCCGGCCACTAACAACTTTCGTACAACTTTCGTCAGCCCCAGCGCCAACACGCGTTGTCGCTTTAGAGACAACGCCAACCACCTTTTTGCTTCCCATACTGTTTCGCCGCGCGTTGTTCGTAGAGCCTTCTAGCCAACATACACAATCACCAATTTCTTTTTAAGTTGATGGTAATGGTAGGCCTAGCCTATGCTTTTGATAGCTAGTCTAGTTAATTAATGATAACCAATAAATATGGCTAGCTAGCCTACAGCTGCCTAACCTATCTCCTGTAAAGTTACACAGAGGCGTTAAATTTTTACAGATATATTTTTTGAGTTACACAAAGCCCTGAGTTTGGATATTTTCCCTGTAACTTAAGTTAATTTATAGGTTCGGGTATGTTGAACGATGCTCTGCAAATATAGTCTGAGTAGTATTTGCTGTTATAGAAATATTCATTTGCTATTTTCACGAGCCATGGTTGCATTGTGTGACTTCTACGTACCGAAATGAATAGCGTGAAGGCCATATTGTATGCAACTACGCCTACTTGATCAGTTCATGAAGAAACCTTGGTGTCTAAAATGTTTGCATTTCAAAAATCTATTTCACAGTTTCAACAAATATGAATAAATTGTGTACTTGAAGCGCATTGATTTTAAGTGCATATTATGTATGATCGTCAACATGTAGGTATTAGAAAGGAAGGTGCGCGTCGTAACAAGGACAACTACAAAAATTTGCCAAAATCCACTAGTGGTCGACACTTGCGGTTCATAATCCACAGATGCAAAGAGCAAGCCTTCCATTGCATATCAAACTTGTTATCATTATACGGCAATTAATTATTAGCAAAACCGTATAAGGCTAGGCGCAACATTTGATGAACCCCTCAATGAATTTTTTTTTAAGTACATCTGTTACCCACAGTATCCGCCAGGGCGATCAGTACAGTAAAGCTGATAGGCAAGCAGGCTCGACTAGGAATAGCCCTTCTTGGCATCGGCACTCCTGGTATAATTTGGTTCAATGCACTACTACTGACGGGGATATCAGGCGCGAATCATCTCCAAGACACGAAAGACGATAAGAGGAGACAAAAGAAAGAAACACCCATGCGGAGAACCCCTTCCTTGAACCACTACACGGGAGTAGGAAGGAGTCTCATGAGATGGGTCGCTTACGACCATTCGGCGGCCCATCTCGTGGAGCAGAAGGCGAAACACGAAGAATCTACCTAACCTTATAGACTAACCTTGTCAGTAGGAGCTACGGCCAGCTGCAACATATCTTGCGGAAAAATCACTCGAGGTAGCCCTTGGATTTGCAATATCTCAATTAGTTTATTTGCATTTTCTGAAAGGGATAGAGCCAGCTTTTTAGTAACATTATGTGTTCAATTGGACGCAATGAAATCTATTTAAATAAAAAGAGATATACATGATTAATACCATACGGCTCACCAAATAAAAAAAAAAATGTCAGTCTCCACTATAACATGTACGAAGAAACAACAGATTTTTGGAACAGTGCAAATATTTTTGTAGGAAAACAAGAAAATATTATATAGGTAAATTAAGTTAAGCCTCCGAAGAGGAAGATTTCTAGAGAGGAAGAAAACTTCTTATACGTAAGTATATCGAGCGAGCGAGCGAGCAAGGGATGATGAGCGCTGCACGAAGGCGTTCCTACACGGAATTAGGGCGTACGGAGAATTAGAGCGTACAGAAACTGTAACTCTGGAAAAAAGAGGAAGAGCAAAAATAAATCGTTGGAAGGAAGGAAGGAAGATGGACACGAAAGATACAACGTGAAAGCCTAGGTAAAGCGAAGCCAGTCCATAGAGTCACCGGGGGCGCGACACCACCTAGAATAGAATGGGTTAACTACAGCAACAAATCCTATGATCCCATCCTATGCCCCGTGAAGGAATACACGCGATATTTCGGAGAAAGTAGGCACAAATGTCAACCCTTTCATGCCAAAATTAATAATCTCTTTTTGTAGGATGAATGCATTTGTAACGTACACAAATGTAAATGCCGTAGTAAACATGCACGAAAGGGCAAGATGGTTTCAAGCAGAGGAACATAGTTCCCATCAGTAGTATTTATCATATTACAATGTAAATATTGCACTATTAGCCAACTTTTTTCACTACGACCAACATTATAGTTTTCATTGACACGTGTATTGTAATTATTACATGCATGGATACTAGCGCGTTTCAACTGCACACGTTTTCAACCTCAAATTAATTCAATCTCAAATTAAAATTTGAGAAAATTTCATTGCGAAGGATGAAGTTGTTCAAAAGCATCAGAACTTTAGCCTCTTGCAATAATTTATTAATTAATTTAATTATAAGGAGACAGTGTCCTTCATTTAATATATGAGAACTCGCAATTTCAATATGCGCGTTCAAGACTTGGCTTCACGAGCATTAAACTAAACTCTAGCTATATTTACTTTAAATTTCACATATTTATCTAGTTGTTCAATTTGTATTGAAACCGATTTAAATTGTTCCATTCACACATCGACGCTCTTAATTTGTACGTTATTTCTTTCAACTTGAGGGTATAAATGTGTAGTTCGTTTTCTACCACCGATATAGGATGCATTTACAATCTTAACAGTTACAATATTGCGCGATGTTTCCGCCTCGACGGATAGGTGCTTACAAAAGTATAAAATTAGATATATTATATGGACAGGACGCGCATAATTATTTCGCTTGCTGACTACAAACTCGCTAGAAAATGTTATACCATATTTACGATCATCTCAGGAAGCTCACTTACGGAAACAGATGCTTTGCTTATCCATTCACTTTTCCAAACTTTGGTTTTTGGTAAGCTTGATTACAATATAATCATCCTTTTAAGAGACGCTACTGGTCTTAATACATAACTTATTTATGAACCGCTTCCAAAAATATATTACAATTGGCAAAATTGCATCACGACCTGCCAATAAATTTAGACTGTAGTATTGGTTGGTAAAGGTATCGCTGGGGTTTCGGTTCGCGCAGTTCTTGAATTTAAGATGTTATTCGGATATACCATGTGAAGCGAACGGGTGTAGCGACAGGGATCATAGCCTATTGACCATTACACAGTGTGTATATCTTCCTGGAGTGACATGAATATTAATAACTTGAGTTATAAGTTATTGTCCTAATACCAATCCAAGAACTCTATGGGCACGAGCAGTAACTTTTTCAGTTACGTCAATTTATCTGTAATTTTTATGTAGTTGCCGTACTGGCTAAATAATCGTTGTAATTGGGCGAGTTCGTAGGGGTGGTTTACAAGGCGAATCACATATTAAATACACGAATAGATAAATTATAAAATAAATAAGTACAGATTGTTGCCAAACGGCAATATGCGCTCGCTACATGGACGTCAGTGCGTTGCACGAAGCAACGCTATTATTACTACTACTGTATCAACTGCAGCACTCTGAGAGCCCATACCTCCGCCAAACAATGGCATGTCGCCTAAAAAAAATCGTAATTTTCCTGAAACTGGATTTCTTTTTTCTCATCATGAAAAGTTGGCCATTTGTGCCTCTTGACTTTGATAACAGCAGTTGCAATTTTGCTGAACATCCGTTCATAAATATTTGAGTTATCTTGGTAATAATAGACATGTGCGATAAAACCATGACTTTCTTGGCAGAGGTAATAATAATAATACCAATTTTTGAACGCAATTATTTCGCTAATCAACTCGGAAACCGTTATTTTCCGTAGGGTATATTTTTGTAAAATTGGGCAGTGACCCGGACAAAATTCTAGGGCGTCGCAAAATCTTAAAAGGTAAATGGAAATATTGGGCGGCAAAAAATTCCGTTAGAGAAGAAATAAAGCAAAAAAAAAACTGTCCCTCGATTCTAGAAGAAAATCCTCTTGCAGGTCACGCTTACTGAATATCTGCTGGAATAGCAGTAATGAGTAGACTAAAAAGAGCAGTTTAGAACAATAAATGGTTAATCAGGCGTAGCTCGCCAGATGTCCTGTACAGTGTAAGCGGTAGCCTTGTCATCATTTGTTTCATAAGCCTGTACACCTCATGAACTAATGTTCCCATACCAACATTTCATTGAAGTGTCCGAGCAGCATGGTTCACATAGCAGAGCACTATACTAACCTTTCATTAAAGTGATCGTTTAGCATTACGCTTCACAAAGTAGATCGCTATCACTAGTTTACTCCGTATAAACAAGAGACCATTGGTCATCGATGATGTGTATCAAAATATCCATCGCTCACTGCCTTATTCAGTTGTAAGGTGAAGTTCCCAAAGAGTCACGCTATATATCACATTACTTAAACCTAACGATGCCAAGCATATGGTAACATTCAATCTACAATAACCTTTACTATTAAACCTTGGAACGGAGGAAGCCAACTTCTAATCACATTCAACATTCAACGTCAGGAACTTAGAGTGAATCTTCCTTCACAATAATCAGTAGGTAGCGTCAACCAGCGAGGGCAAGAGTTGTAGAAAACATTTATCCGTCTTGTTGCACAGATGCCTAGATCTATATACAGTATATATGATGCTAGAAACAATTTAAACTGCACATCAGTACATTTTTAGAAGATTCCTTAAGAAAAGCTATTTACCTACTTTAAAATTGAATTTCGGAAACAGACCTCGGGGTGGATTCTAACACATTTTAGAATTCTGTAGCTGTCACTTACCTTTTATTTTTTGGTAGAATTATCTGAAAACTTTCTAAATGCATTGAGTTCGAAACGGAGCGCTGAATAATTTACGGTAAAATACAGTGCTGATGACAATACTTTATTGTTTTCTATGAGCGCAATAAACATTTATTGTAGGGCGAACAGCTGAGTACTTTCCAATATTCATTTGAAAACCACAAATATGGGCATAGGGTCTTCACGATTCTTGCATATATTTTAATAGAGATTTTTCAATGTCATTCTGTTGAAAAAAGCCAAATCTGTTAAAAGCTAATGCGGATTTTGAATCTGTCAATTAAGCAATTCAGAACTACTATCCTAAATTTTACGTCGCATCAACTTTCCTTTACACAGCTGCCGCAGACGAGGTCAAACAATTGAGTTATGCCTGAAGTTTTTTACTTTTACACTCAAAATGCCGTTTTGACTAACAGTTCAGAAAATTTTACCACATTAATGAAATCCACCTAAAACCACTCGGGAACTAGACAAAATGTATCACTCGCAACTACAAAATCAGTAGCAAGTCGATGCAACGTATCACTACAAACTTCTGAAGAAAATTGAGTGTTGTTTACAGAGATCTGCCTAAATCACCCACCAACTACAAGAAACCTCTGAGGTATCAACATCACTTCTTAAGGATCACTTTTGAGAAGAATCTTTCAGTATCTACCGTATAAGCAACATTTTATACACAGTCAACGGAACTATACGAAAGTCTCCGGAGAGTCCAAGTAACTTTTCAGTAAGTCACTCTTTAAGTTACGATAGTCTTTGGAAAGAGACCTAACGGTGCGGTTTCTCTCCCCAGGCAACGTGCCGAAATTGCCTAAAGACTGGTCGGTGACCCTCGTTCTCATTTTCTGGTTTCGGCACCGACCAAGACTAGAAATTTTCCTAAGGGCTGATTTATAATCGGCCCTTTTGGGCTTTTTTCATATCCAAGGGCCGGTGTGGCTCTCGAGCACGTGGGCGGCGTCCGGGCGCCCCATGACCCTGAGGACGTTGAGCAGATCCGTGGCCGCTGAGGCCTCCCGGTGGCGGGCCTCCCACAGGTCCAGGATGTGCTCCGTGGGGCTGTTCTTGCAGGCGAAGTAGTTCAGGTACCTGCAGGGGGAATAGGGAGTACAGGTGAGTGTAGGGCTGCGGCAGACGGGAATGGGACGCACGTACAGGGTGACTGCGACAGCTGCTAGGTAGGATTTGGACGTCTATAGGTGAGAGAGATTCCAGGAGCAGATGGATTTGTAGAGTACAGGGGAGCAGTATAACCAAAGAATTATTGTAAGAAAAGAAAAAACGCTGTTAATCTTTTCTGATCTAATTTTAATTGAAAATATAAAACCATCAAAAGTGCAAGTTCCATATTTTACTACAAATCTTACAACTGACGAGTTTAACCAGCCCAGTTTTACTAGAAATCTGTTCAACATTTTCACATAAGGCAATAATTGTTATTATCTCTCGCGAACGAAGTGAAAGGTGATGATGTTTCGTTGAAGCTTTAAGTATAGATATATTTGTAAATATATATATATATATGTCGCATTGGCCTGATAGAGGTACATCCCCTCCGAGAACCTGGTAGGTTAGGTGCCAGGACTGGTTCTGCTAGTATCCTATATCATACATAGGTCTTTATACGGGTTCACAGAGTTCTAAACTTCATATTCCATCCACTACGGGAACCAGTCCTGGGAACCTAACCTACAAGGTTGGCGAGGTAAAAGCTCATTGTATGGGGGCTGGTACTAGGATTGGTTGGTCGGGGTGGATGATGACAGCACAAAAAAATTTGGAGCGTTTTACTATCAAGAAGTAGGAGTGCATTCGAACGTAGATTTATTTTCCTTCAAAATGAGACTAGATTTGTCTAAATCTACGGTGTTTATAATACTTTTTTCACTTTTTGAATATGGAGGCCGTTAGGTGGCAAGGATTTTGGTACCTCTATCGAACCAGAAGGCCACTTAACAGGCCGTATATGAATGTTCTTGGCCATCTAATAGCCCGTTTCGAAATAAATATGTCTGTCCACCAACAAACAGGTAGAAGGAGTTGAACAATCTTCATAATTTTTTGTAGGGAGTTCGGTGGGTTGACCTAGACATGACCCATGCACAAATCTAGGCCTAGCGGAACATGACGCTGTTGAATTTGCCTCCACCGCGCCATATTGTCTTACACCACGAGACGTTCCATTTTTTACGTACGCTATTATTCAGGGATCTTAGCGGGGACGTGAGCCCTAATCTGGTTGGACACAGCATCCGTATGAAAAACTAGGAGTAGCTGGCAATCAAAAATGATTTTGTTTAATTTGCCCAGCCCTGGGCAAGTTTCGGTGTCTCTTTGGGAATGGGCCTGTTGGTTCGTCTACTGCCGCCTATCTAATCTAATTGGGGTCATGGAACCTAAACATCGGCTACGATAATCAAATTGTACGCTAATTAGGGTTCCAATAATCAATTTTCCATTGCTGTTTCTGTTCGACTCGGCTGCGCAGCCGTCCTCTGTTATTCATGCAAACCTGCTTCTCATGTTAGACCTCCACGTGTCTGTGGACATCCTATATGTCAATTATTTCTTCCTCTGACCTAATTGCTCAAACCGCTCGGCAGAAAATGGGTATATAAAGAAGAGCTTCCTATACGCGTACCTCACGGGCTCTCAACCAAAATCAAAAGAGAGGTCTTTGTAAAATTTATTATCTCCTCGAGAGGAGGTGCCGTAGGATGAGCCATAGGTCATATACCTAGTTACGTTAAGTCCGCTCGTCTTTTGTATTGGAGAGCTACAATTAGCATTACAATGTGATACCATGACCACGATTAAAGCTTTTACCTTCAAATAAATATTCCGTGAATTACCTGGAAGACGACTCTGCGATAATCATACACAATAAAGATAATCAGGATTACTTTGGTAACAAAACCGAAACTGAGACACGCATTCCATTTATTATACCAGCTATTAAGATTATTCCATTAAAATTTGCATGACTATCCGTAATATTGAAAAAGGATATAACAGTTTCCAAAATGTATCGAAACATTTGTGCTACAGTTGACATTCACAATCCTATCCTATAAAGTAAATGGATGAACTCAGTCGTTTGGAGCATTTCATGTTTACCCAATTGCCATATAATTTCGCGCAAACTACATAATATGTTTTCTATGTATGTTTAACGTAGCTCGATCTTCTTATTTTAATTAGTATTTTTTTGTTTTACTTTGCATACACTATGCTTAAAGACTTCGCCCAATAAACGTTTTGCTTCAGATAATAGAAATATAAATTAATTTGCGTAGTTCTTTAACCTTTAGATACAGAAGCCCCACGTGGTGATCAAAGCTAAGCAATTAATATCCTCAAAAGTTCGAATCCCGACTTAATTTGTGATATTTCCATCGCTGATCCGGTTAGATGCGACTTTGTTTGACAAACAAAAAACTGCGCTAACAATCTAAGCTAAGAGACAAAAAGGGAAAACGTCTCAATAGAAAACAAAGGACTCCAATATACACTAAGGATCTCTATTGGCAACATGGAGAGCTTTGGAAGTTTGTTCCCATCTGCCAATTTGGATTGGCAATTAACGAACTTGGCAATTCCATTCAGATAAGTTAAAAAAATCCCAGGTTTGCAGCTGCTCACCAACCAGAACTTTCAGTTGAGGCGCTGTTGTTGTTGTTGTTCTAAGAAAAGTCATGGTTATAATAATAATTGACGCACTTCCATTTGTTAGCTAAATTGGTGGGGTGAAACATGAAGAATACATAGCTTTCATTGGAGGTTTTTTGGGAGTTAACAATATTATTGTGTTAGCATAAATGACTTCAGTTTTGTAGTCGCTGCGACTAAAGAAGCGATTTAAAGCGTAAAATTTGTGAATTTTTCATCCCAATATATAATAATACACACATTGGTGGCAGCTTGGATGATCTCTCTTTCTATATATATGTATATATTTATCTCGATCTGAAGCAATAGAATGGAAAAACTTCAGCTACTGAGTGGTAATGGGGGGAGGGAGCCTTCTAATTCTTTTATTTTTAAACTCTGAAGACGCGTGAAGTACCTTCAAGTGGTAGCACTGATGCGAATACGTGTTACCAAATTTTCCAAAATATTGCTCTAGTTCGCTCTAATTTCATTGCGTTCGAATGAAGAAGAAGAACATTTTAGAACTCTACAAAGAAAGATTATTCGGATGATAAAGATTCTTGTTATTTTGATGATGATGATGATGATGATGATGATGATGATGATGATGATGAATAACAGGATGACTAAGTCGTTGTTGGTGCAATATCTTTCCACTTAATGTAAGCCATGTACTGCGATGAGGCTTGCCACCAGACCTAAATCTTATTAATTCACTTATGACATTCAGAGCGAAATCATTAACAAACTCTTTCATTCCAATCGTATTTGTCTCATTTGCATTGATAAGCACTTTTGAGCCGCGTTGCAATCACAACCCTGCTTGGACTACTGTAACCCAAAAATAGTGTGTCATAACCCAAATTACCATACATAAATGAGGTTACTTTATTTGTGAGCCGTTACCGCAATTACGAAACGATTTTGAGTGGCAGGTAACACAGGTGTAGCACAGGTAACCCCAGAAGTTGCGACTGTAACTCACATCCGTAGCAGGTACTCGTCTTTAACCCTGCGTTATGCCGGGATGACACTATTAAACCGCACGCTCAACTTATGAACCTACGTTTAGCTTGCAGGTCGGCAGCATAGATACAGTAGCATGAACTATGTACGAGCCAAATATCCACTCAGAAGTTGATCGTATGATCGTATAGTGTGCCTCTGACATTAGAAGACTTCAGAAACCCATTGAAACAAGGATAGCTACACAGAGTGAATGCAAGCATTTACACAACTAGATTTATTGCTATTTAAAAAAAACGCTCTCATTTAACATAAGACTGTCGTAAGAAATTGGTAAACGCAAATTTGACCAAATGATGCAAGTCTCTCTATCATATTTTCTTCGAGCAATACCAAAACCTTTGTTGTGCGCATACTAGCGTTCAGTAGCTGTACAGTGAGGTTCAGAATCACAGAAACTGCGGCTTGCAAATGCAAATCGTGTACCAGACGTGTTTCTTGCAACTCAAAAATAAAAAGGTTACGTCTGGTAAGAGGATCAGCCCGTTATTATCACTATCTTTATATTTTCAAATACTTCCATGTAATGTTTTACAAGTCCGACGGCCGACGCGAGTTACGTACCAAGGATACGTGTATTTGCTCTGACACCAACATAATGACACGTTGATTCGGCTAGTTAACGATGACGTCAGGACAAAAATTCAGGCATAAGTCTATAGAAAGCGTTGTATGTAGGGGCTTAGGCAAAGTAAGAAAGTACATGAAATACGAGCAAAGCAATGTATGAATAGGTCTATCCACGGCAGTGTATGAAATTGGCCTAAGCAGGGCACTGTATGAAATTGGCCAGAGCAAGGTACCCTACATGGAAAAGCAAGGCACTGTGTGAAATAATGCCAAAGGAAGGCAGTGTATGAAATTGGCCCAAGCAAGGCAGTGTATGAAATAGTTCTAAGCAAGGCAGCACCTAAAATAGCTTTCAGCAAGGCAATATAAGAACTAGGCCTAATTAGGGAAGTTTATGAAATAGGCCTAAGCAAGGCGGTGCATGAAACAAGCCTCAAGAAGGCGGCACTGAAATATTCCCAAGAAGTATAACAGGTGGGCACTCTGGCATCCATTTACCTGTCAACATTGAGCTGGGCAGCCAACATCCGCCAGTCGTTGCCCCGGGCGTTGGGGGGGTCCAGGCACCGGCACAGCTCCCGCCGTAACCGAACGGGCAGACGAACGCTCGGTGGGTCCGTGCACGCGTTCGTCGACACGCAGACCGAACCGTTCGAACCTAAACTGGCCGACACTGAGGGGAAAGAAAAGAGGAAAATTCTGTTAGTAGCAGCCACAACTTTGGCCAACCTGTAATGCATTGACTCCAGTAAGTTAACCTGAACCATTCAAAGCTCCTTGTTCCAAGTGCACCTCCTGGCGACAGCTTGAGACTAACGTGACGTCATCAAGGACTCTGAGTGTTGCTGGAGCTGTCTACATGGCATTGTTCATAGCATACTAATTTGATATAAACTCGGAGTAAATGTGGGGGAGACGTGATATAGAGAGCGTTCAATAATTATCGCTACAAGCTTTTATTAACACAAATTTTTACTTAATATTGACAAATTTTGATGTTCTATAAGTTTAAATATATGCTTAGCATGTCGTACCCACTCGACACCCGCGCACGGAGCAAAAATCACTCATGGATGATGGTTGGTAAGCAATATGCCCGAGTTCATTTCCACGGAAGAATAGCCTTCTTCATCTCCAGACCTTAATCCCCTCAATTTCAGTATTTGGTTTATTTTGGAGAGCAAGGTCTCAGCTTCCCATCACGAAGATGTGGAGGCTTTGAAGGCAAATTCGTGAAAGATTGGGCAAAAATTCCCCAAGCTGTTATTCTTGACGCTTGCGAAGCGTTTTTCTACCGTTTGCAACAGGTTATCGACGCCGACATTGGCATACTGAGTAAATAATAAATATTCGTAAAGAATAGTTACAAAACATGTTTATTTTGGTTTGATTTGTATAAGTAATTTGATTCACTTGTGAACAAGAAAAATGGTAGGTAACGATAATTTTGAACGACCTGTAAACGCCCCCGGCTGCGGGATCAAAAAGTTGACGGTAGCTTTACACGGTAGCTTTTTGAGGTGGCTTCCTAATAAGCTCATTTTTTTAGTCACTATAGATAAGGAATACAGTTAAGGGCCTGCACTACATCAGCCTCTTATTCAAGCACTAGTTGGCTGACGGAGCCTGCTAGTAAAAAGTAACGTTCAAAACGGTAAGAACACTTGAGGCTGTTAGTGAATTCGATATCAAGTGTACGTAAAGTGCACGAAAGACTTGAAAAATTAAAGTTTTGTACTCATGGACATTATCTGCAGCTAAAACAGCCGAAGAACAGCAGGAGTCTATTGTTTTTAAAGTTACAGCCAGTCAGCCAGCTCTTGCAATATAAAGTGACTCGCTGGATAATGTAGATTAGGTCCTTTATGTCGGCTGCTCCTATAATTTTCTCGCAAAACTACTGAAGAAATACCAATAAGAGTTCATTTGTTTGGGATAAGTACTGTTTATACAAATCCCTCTAAGGTGACTGAAAATAGACAAAACAAATGTCTTAATCGATAAATACAAAACGGTCTTTTTACACCGTAGTGTTTTTAAAGATCATAGCTCAAAAAACTTCCCCCGTCGGATAGGCACGAAACAGTAACATGACACAGCTTGCTTCATGAGTGTTTTTTTATACTCATACCTTAACAAAAGCTTGCATGTGATTATTTTTATGATTGGCAAGCAGTGGCAAATTTGCCGATAAACCCAACACAACGGAGCTCGCAATCGATTGCTCTAATGATTGACAAGAAACGGCAAAAGACGGTAACAGCAACATGACATACTATGGATTGCTTCAATGAATCCTAATATTGGCAAAAACCAATAACTGCACTATGAAAAAGCCTACTATCGACTGTTTCAACGGCAAAATGCGGATTTAAAGCAATAACAACAGCGCAACATAACCTGCTATGCCGACTGCTTCAATGGCAAAAAAGTGCAAAAAGCCACAATCAGCAACACTACATAGCTCGCTAGTCATTCTTCTAGTGCTCGGCAACAAAAAGGCACCGATCGGACAAGACACTCTAGGAACTTTCCCTTACCTGGCGCTGGTCGGGGCACGAGGTGGGCTGGAGAATCAGTGACAGGGGCGTACGGAAAGTCTGTGTTTATTCTGATAATTTGACGGTTATTGAAACATCCTTTCTGTTGAATTACCAGCCGGCACGACAGGGGTGGGCACCGCCCACCCATTGCAAGAATGTTGTCTGATCGCTCCAGACAGAAGGACAGACTTGGGAAGCTCTTGCTCGCGCTCGAGGTGTTCCATAAACTCTCGAAGGGAATTTCCTGCGAAAGTTGAAAAAGAAAAGAACATCTGAGTCGGCATTGCATTGGTTAGGGGGTCGTATGAGGAACGTTCGAGTTGGTAATGCATGTGGCTGGAGGAAAAAATACCAGTCGTGATATTGAACCGGAAAAGGTAAATAAGCTTGGTGTCGGAACTGCATTGGGAAATAAAAGAAAGAAAAAATGTTTGACTTGGTAGAGCATAAGCTGGGAGAGAAGTTTATGGAAGAAAAGCTAAGCCGGCACTGCATTTGCTAGAGCATAAAATAGTAAGGGCTTACCTACGAGAACATCTGAGTCAGTATGGGAGTAATTGTGGTAAAAAGAACACATTCGATTCATCATATAACTCAAGATAAAGAGCAGCACTCAGCAAAGAACAAGAACAATTTCGCCGATTTGTTAGGTATGAGTAAAATGTCCACAAAATATACAGTTACATCAAGCGTTAAGGTAAACATCGCATGCATATTAAATAAGGCTCATTAAAAAACACACTGAAAAGTGGAGTTAGAAGCCGTAGCCGCACTCAAAGTTTCTAATGACTGACGGAAACGTAAGAAATAAACGTCGCGCCTGAATAGCAACACCCAAGAAACTTCAAGACTGGAGAATCAATCCAATTACGACTATTGTCGTGCTGCCGGCAGAGAGCAAATTCAAGCAATTCGATTATGCTGCCGTGACCGTAGCTACGATTTCAAACTTTTGAACATGACGACAAAATTTCTAAAATATATATCTTCGCGAATTTACATAACTCGGAATTACGAACCACCTTCGAAGTTTCGAAATGGCGCTTGCGAGAGTGTAAAAATTGCGCCGGTGGCCAAGATTTTCAAAAATTTTTCAGGCAATTCAATAGCGTGTCAGCTGCACGGAGCGGCAACATACTCGGATTATACCAGCTGGCTCTCTGCCGATTGGCACGACAAAAGTCGCAAGTGGGCACCAGGTTTCCGTAGCAACAGACATTTACGGATCTCTCAACTAGCTCATGTATATAAAGGGCAGGAATCTGAGTATCGGCTGCTCTCTGAGAATGGGCGTTTTTGTCCGTCTATGGCCAGGCCAGCTAGATAATCTAAACATCAAAAAAAGCTGAAGACTGAAAACACGCGCACAAGGAACTTCACGACTGGATAATAAACACACGACATCTCGACGCAACACAAAAACTCAAGTCGGAAAATAAACATACAAGAAATCTCAAGACTGGAGAAGGCACCTACGAGCCTTAGTCACAACACAAAAATCTCAAGACTGAAGAATGCACATACGAGCCTTAGTCACAACACAAAAATCTCAAGACTGGAGAAGGCACATACGAGCCTTAGTCGCAACACAAAAAATCTCAAGACTGGAGAATGCACATACGAGCCTTAGTCACAACACAAAAATCTCAAGACTGAAGAATGCACATACGAGCCTTAGTCACAACACAAAAATCTCAAGACTGAAGAATGCACATACGAGCCTTAGTCACAACACAAAAATCTCAAGACTGAAGAAGGCACATACGAGCCTTAGTCACAACCCAAAAAAATCTCCAGACTGACAACAAACAGCACAGAAAGAGCTGGGAGATAAGCTCACCTGGTGGTGATGGCTGGGAGTCATTTTCCACCCGGTGGCGACTTCATCGAGCGTGAAGACTAAGTTGGAGCCACAATCTATTAAGTTAAGAGACTTGGGCTTGTCCAACAAAGACGCTCCGCGGCGCCGTTCTTGCTGAGTTAAATCTGTCGCATAAAACGTCGTGACTTGAGCACAAAAACGGGTAAAGAAAGTCTTATAGAGCGGGTCTAAAGTAAACAGAGATGGTGGTGGCCACGGGCATCTGTCTAGAGCTGGGCATAGTTGACTCAACTTATATTCTTGCTTTCGTACTCGCTTGCTTCCTTTGTTCTTTCTGTCTTATTGAGGAAATGCATTAAATAGTGGCAAAATACTGTTACTTCTTTGTTTACTGATAGTGCTCAGAGGGTAGATTTTGTCATATATCTTTTGATGAGCCCAATCTATAATAACATTTTGCATGCCCTGGTCTGCGCTTGACTTATGGCTGTATTGCTTACGCTTTTTACGCTCCTTGTAATGTAAACAAAATAGCGTTTCCATAACACTAGCGCGGGCACAACGTAATATAGACATATTGATATACAGAAGGTAACTAGTAGCAGTTACCACCAAATAAACTCCACCGAATAAAAAATATCAAAAAAGAGTGAACTGACTACTAGATTAGAGATGCCGAAAAAAAATTTTTAAGAAAAAAAAAAACGTGCTACTTCTAGTAAGTTGTGTTGCTAGTGACATCAGCAGCAAAAAAAAACAATTTTTAGGAATAACTAACTTGAACGGTGCGTATGTGATATACGAGGGAAAGAATTAGCACCCGTTACATCAGTTTCGAAATCAGAATTGTTTGCTACCAGAGAAGCACTGAGGGTTTGCTAGTATTTACAACGCTAATTGAACTGAAATGTTTGTAGAAAGACTAAACTATCTATAGCCACAGCTTAGCCATTAAATCTTTCTCTCAAAACGTGGCCTGTGCACAACGTTTCAAGTAGTGTTATTCCTACGAAAATGGAGATTAATTCACGGGAGCAAGAAATAAACAACTAGCGTAAAGTAAAAATAAACCTAAAAGAAATGCGAACAATTAACTCTCTCCGAAGGAGCTGCACACCGTGATTTATTACCTCCGCCGAGGAGGTTATGTTTTCTTCGAGTCTGTCTGACGTTTGTCTGTCTCGTAAGCTGTCACCAAGAGAACTAAAAAAATTATGGACGGGTCTTTACGAAATGTACAGGAATTGTTAGGAGTGTTAAGAGTAACAGATGATTATCACTAAAGATCCGTTCAGCAGTTTGTTTGTTTGTCTACCACGTGTTTCTTAGTATCATACCTCAAAAAGTGATGGACGGATTTTATGAAACTTATATGATTTCGTGGGTTATTAGGAAGCGTCTTTGACCAATTTTTTGTGATGATCTGTTTGTTTGTTTCTGTGTTTGACTTATTGTTCGATTTTTTCATTCCCGATGCCTTCATTGGCAGAGGTATGCGTTCTGAGAGGGCTCTAGTTTATGCATTTCTGTACAATTTTTTAGTAAATGTATTAGCTCCGGTAAAATTCTAACGTGAATTTAAGAGATGAAGATGTCAACGAAACGAGCACTGACGTTATCTATAGTCTACAGTAGATGTTACAAAGAAGCTATCAATTTCACAGAACATATATAGGCAATGAGTTTAATTGATGCATACAGTGAGGCGGATGACACATGCTTCCAAGAGTCTTGGATTAACTTGATACAAAAGGCTGTCTATTTACACCTTATAACTTGAGCTGGCTTAAAAAAACTATGCGTTTACCGAAGTAGAAAAATTGCTAGCGCCTATGAAGCTACAGCTACAGTGGGTGCAATGCATCCTCCTTATAATAGTATCATGACCACAAGCATGATCGAGTTATGAAACGCAAAGATGCAAATTTTATACCATTATCACTGATGTTGGGTATACTAGTAGAATACTTTAAACTCACCCTAGTGTTATATCTATTGTAGTTTATTTGATTAGTTTACAGCGCTGTCAAACAATAACGACTAAAAATTATAGGACAGCTCATCACCGTGATTCGGCCATAGATGCTGCAGCGCTTGCTTAATCTTTCGTTGGAAAAATGAGAAGACATGCGCCACGTTATTTCCTTTCGGTAGAACAGGACAACCGGTGTTGTTTTTTTTTTTTTTTTTTTTGCTCGCACGAGCAGATCACACGTGACACAACACAAGTAAACTTCAACCCTCCCATTGGTCAACAATTCTCGCGAATAAATTCCCCCTAACTCAAGCCGTATCCGAAATATGGTAGCTAGTGGCGGCCCTATAAGTGCCATTTCTACCCAGCACTTCGACAATTGTTCTTCCAAGCGAGCCACTGTCGACCAGGAGTAAAAATCCTTCAACGTAGCAGAAAATGGAACAATAAATAAGCAAAGAAACACACAATGATCTTCATTGCAGTAGCTAAGCTCTGGAATTCTACCACGCGAGTCATCAGAATCCTTATATAAAAGGGAGACATAGAGCGCGAAGGAGCAGAGAAGAGAGTGAAGTTGAGGGCCGAAGAATGGCGTATGTCACGCGAGAACGTAGCGTCAGCATTTTTTCCGTTCATAGTTAAATAGTTAAAGAAGGAGGGGTACTGGGCTTAGCTTAAGGACTGGAGACGTAGTTATCGATGAAGCTTTCCATCTACATGATGCCATAGCTTGGGCATAAGTGATTGACTGCAGGCATACACTCCTCTGGACCCAAGTGGGCACTCGTCTGCAGCGCGAACCAGTGCATGTCGGTTTCCTAGCAAGAGCGTGCGGTCAAGTACTACACACTACATTGCCGAAAGGGAGTTTGTGAGCTCAGTCAAGTAACGTCAATTTCAAGTTTCTATAGCAATGCACTCGTGTGTTATTTATTTAACAGTGGATATTTCGTTCCTCTGAACACCGGCTGTATTTAATGATCCGACAGCTCAGAGTCCGATTAAATATGCAGATAAAGCTGTTACAACAGCAGCGATACGTGTGCTCGAAACAGCCGTTATAGGAGACTGGAGCCCTTGTATATGACGGCCTCAATCTCCGATGACGGCTGTACTGAGCACACGGGTCGCTGCCGTGGCAACAGCGTTACATGCAAAACCCAAAAGATTTTCCAAAAAGTTCCTGGCAGTCCTCGTTGATTCAAAGAAGTACATAACTTATTATGTGCAAAAAAAAAACAGAAGAAAAGGCATAGTGAATAAAAGACAGTGAGGAAAAGTCATTGTGAGGAAAATACATACATAATCAATCACTTACATTTGAGGTGGGCGCAGGTGTCCTGGATGACATGCAGCGTAATATTGAGCTGACCGTCTGCTGCAGGCGGAGGCGCTGAGGCCACTACGCGGATCTGCTTTACCGCGGAGCTGGAGGCGGCGCTCTCGCCGACGATAGCGTAGGGCTGTAAGCAGTCCGTCATCAGGAACGCCTGCGTGGAGGCACAAACCGAAAGTTCGCCATTATTTAGATGCTTAAGAAAACTCAAACCGTAAAACCGGCGACGACATAAGTATGTTGGAACCTCGCAACACACACATTAAACAAGAAAAGACACCGTTTCCTCGAAGAAACCCACAGCCCACAGCAGTATATAACATCACACCACAACACAGACAGACACTTAGGTTGCCTGCATCCTACACTGTGGCCTATGCACCTTCGCTTCCACTCGCTGTAGTAAAAAAATACTTGAAATCCCATCTAAAAAGTAGGCAATTACCCGAGATCTACGAGAATCCCTGGGTAGCAATCGTATAACGGCGAGTAATTGATTAAAAATTTCCGATTGCTTAGGTATGAGATTTTTTTTCTTCTTAGATTTACAACTATAGCCCCAACTCACAGTATACTATGTGATCCAAAGAGAGAAAACTTGGAACCCACGCACGAGGTTCTTCCTACAATTATTGTATTCAAAAGTTTACGACTCTGTTTCCACAACAAAGGCGACATCACAGAGGAAGAAAGAAGGGACAATAGCATGATGATGGGCGCGTGGAACCCATGCACGAGGGTATTCCCACACAGGATCAACGCGCAAGGAAACAGCAAGTCGGGAAAGAAGAGGTAATACAGAATAAAGTATCATCAGTTCGAGGACGAAAGTGGACGGAAACAAAGTGAGCACGAGGGAAAGACGGCCCGAAGGCCTAGCTAAGGTGAAGTTAATCCACAGGGCCCTCCTTTGGGGACTGGCTCCCCCCCTCCCCACCCCACAACATAGGATAGGTGAACGTAAGTAGCCTAACCCTATGATCTATGAAAAAGAATAACAGAAGAAAGACAGGAGTATTGAAATGAAAAGAAGCAAAGAGGGTACGAAAAGACAGACGTCCCGAAGACTAAGGTGATGTACCTGCAAGGACCCCTGGAGTACTGCTACCAATAACATAGGATAGGCAAGCCTCAGCTAACCCTCTGGCCCATTCTATGCCTCCTGAGGATCGACTAGGTACAAGAAATTCCGTTTTGATGCTTAATGAAGGCATACTTTTGTCCCCAGCACAAACAGAGGATGATACAGTATATCTACAATGAAATAGTTAAAGAGCACTTTTTCCGCAACACTGGAAGGAATGGCTGTTTTTACACTGCCCAAACCACAATAATGATGATGATACTAAAAAGAATTATTATTATTGCTACTAACAGTCATACCATGTGACATCAACTATTAGTAATCCTACCATGCCACTTCAAGTTTCTGTAGCCACTGCAGAGGCGTTGTGAGAGAGGAGAAGGAAGAGACGCATTGTATGCAGAGAGAGAGAGAGCAACAGTAACCTTTTTATTATCTTCAGGGATATGAGTACGTAATATCTTCAGTGATAATAAACAACCAGCTTATTACGGCCAAGCATACCAACAAGAATCAACAAATAACAATTTTACCGCCAATTACCTGGTTGCCGTCCAGCTGCGTATACACTGGAGTATCCAGTCTCTCTTCGCCTAGAGTAATAATTTTTTCCCAGGAATTATCTAGGGTATTTTCCGCATTTTTAACAGCAAACACATGGAGCCTCCAGGCGGCGTGCTGCAGGGAGGCGCTGTGCTCGAACGAGAGGATGGCGGGCTTGAGAAGCTTGGTGCCGGGAGGTCCACACCATATTAATGGACTTAATAGAGTCTGCAAATAAAGTACGATATACCTTCATTATCGATGAAATTTTGTACAAAACGATATTATTCTATCAATAGTTATTATCAGTAGAAATCGAGGTTATCTTCATTAAGAATCACCATCGTCATTTGTCGATATTGTATGGACATATCACTCGCCCTCGTTATCAGCCGATATAGTCTTTATTATCTACCAACTATCAACGTTGTTTCTCATCGATATCATCAGTATTATTAGTTATAACAGAGCTTAATAACGTTTGCACTTACAATTTATATTAATATAGTGTTATAAAACTTAGGAATGTCGACTCACAGACCAAATAACAGTGTGCAAAGTAAGTGTCTTTACTATCAATTCCTGTTATTTACAAATAATACACTTAATCGTAAAAATGGACACAAACACTTCTATTATTCATCAATGAGAGTAATTAACTAATCAATGACGGTTACCGAGTACACGATTTGAAAGTAAGCATCTTTTGTTAGCGTTGATATCAGCGGTTACTGAACTGAAGAACAGTGACTGTGTAGATCAGGACTGTTATAGTTCAGTTATACCATGTGGTGCAGTGACATCATAATTGTATATAATAATAATAAAATCTATTAGCAGTCATAAAAACGTTACATTATTGTAAGCCCAGTGCATTGTAACATTAAAGACCGGTTCACACGTATTTTGAACTGCATTCATTTCGTTTTAGCGCTGAAATGCGTCATTATGCGTTTCACCAACGGAATACCACAGAATCCTCAGTTCTTCTTATTCGTAATAGGGAAGACATCACAATTTTCAGTGCTGCATGACGTCTAACATCTTAATATGGTTTTATATATACAGAGCTATATTTATTTAACATAAAATTATGTGAAGAGATACGCCGGCATTCGGCGTGTCAGAAGCACGAGCATAATTACAACAGTAGTGTAAAATGATGTGAAATACCACTTTTTGAGGGTAACCTACCCTCAAAGTCGATTCCCTGACAAAATTTGGGGGCGCCGAGCTGAAGCTGAATTAGGAGTTTAGCTTTTGCGGCGGCCCTAGGTATTGGTATAGAGTTAGTTATACGTTAGCTTACGCCTCCCCACCCAGTCACATAATTTCCAAAGGGAAGTAGCCGAAATCTAAACGCAACAGCATCGGGTGATATTGGCTGTTTGCCGAACGTTTCCAAATAGGGTACAGTCACCACGATGATTTCAAGATATGGACATAAGTTACATTATGCATGGAACGCATGCACGGGAGAGCAGTGCTGCCAGAATGTACGCGGATATTATTATGCATGGAACTTTGCATTTGGTAACTTTAAGACGGAACTTTCCGTCACCGGAGAAACTGTGATATCACTGAAACACGTGTTTAACGTATATTTGGTTTAATAAGTCTACTTTATAATGTAACAAACACTTCAGCACCATAATGCCAATCATTGTAGAGTACAATGTACAGGTCAAATTCGCATTGTTGAAAACTGAATTTATTATTTTTAGGAATTCGAATTTCAGAATTGATAATGGACTCGGTCTCTGAATGTATTCTTGATCTATTGGTTTTAACTCTTGTCTTTGCCTTTATTTAAAAAAAAAACTAAAAAAAATGAGTTTAAAGTAAGAGACTCTCTGTCGTGACTATGGTCAAGGTAGGTTTTTTAAGAATGTCACATTTAAAAATTTTCTAAATAAAGCGAAATCGTTGCTTTCCAAGTTATTGACAGCAAAATTTGGCTCAACTACATTTCAATTGAGCATTTTGATATACGGAATAAATACTGTTTGATAATAACCATGATTAACCTACATATATAATGAAAAATAGCTTTACTTACAACACATGGCAGCTATGAATATGTGAGGGAATTACACATACACAAACTACTGTTGTTGACTATTAAAAACAGTTAAATAACTAAACAGTACACGATCACAGTACCTGTTGCTCAGACTGCGATGGCACGCTGTGAGGCGACGGCAGCACAGATAAATACAATTTATACTTCTTATCGGCTGGGATGGAGCCTTCCGGCACTGTTAGAGACACGCCATATTCGGGTACAACCAGTCTGCCCCCTGACGACCCGACCTCCTCCCAGGCGGTGCCCTCGCCATAGGAGCAGCCCGAGCTGCTGTCCACGGAGGGGCAGGTGGGCCCATCCGAGCCGGAGTGGGCGCTTGGGTGGGAATAACCTTGGGTGAAAGATCAGTCTCAATTAGTATGCAGCTACCTTTTGTACATCCGTGAGCCAACGTTGTCGTTAGGCAGCATTTACTTTCGTAGTACCCTATGACGAAAGACCGAAACCGTTGCGACGACTAGCTAATTACCTCCGCCAAGGAGGTTATGTTTTCGTCGGGTTTGTCTGTCACTTTGTATGTTATTCTGTCTGTCACCAAGATAACTAAAAAATTTACGGACGGATTTTGCAAATTTTACAGGGATTATTAGGTATGTTAGGAGGAACAGATGATTAACTTCTGGTGAAGATCCGTCCATCCGTTTGCTTGTTTGTCTGCCTCATTTTTCTCAATGCCATGACTCAAAAAGTTGTGGATGGCTTTTTATGAAATTCACACGAGTTGTTGGTTATATCACGATGAGTAAATGACCAAATTTTTGTGATGATGTGTTGGTTCGTTCACGTGTTTGTCACCGTGTTTGATTTGACGATTGTTAGCGCAATAACTCAAAAAGTTTTGAATTAATCTCTATGAAATTTCCAGGAGTTGTTAGTAATGTTATGAGACATAAATGATTAAATTTTGGTGCAAATCGGTTGGTTCATTTGTATGTTTGACTTATGTTTGTCGTGATGTTTATTAGCAGCATAACTCGGAAAGTTTTGAATGGATCTGTATGAAATTTACAGGAGTTGTTAGTAATTGGCAATGACATAAATGATTAACTTTTGGTGCATCGGTTGGTTCATTTGTAGTTTTGAATTATGTTTGTTAGAATGTTTGTTAGCAGCATAACTCAAAAAGCTATGAACAGATCTTCAAATAAATTGCAGCAACTGTTAATAATATCAAAAGGCACAAATGATTAGATTTTGGAGTTGATAGAAAATCATATTTTCTGAGCCACTTTGAATGTTTGTTACCATGGTGTTGCTTTACGTGGCGGAGATATGCGCTCTCATAGTGCTCTAGTTAGAAATAAAATCGTTTCCATAAAGTTTACCTAGTTTTACGCAAATCTTACTACTAACAGCTTCAGTCTCAGTAGAAATAATCCTGCCTGAAACGTGGCGAACCAATTAGAAAACACCACGCTGTATTGGCAATGCTGCGATAGTAGTGCAGGCGGGCCAGTACATATATTTTCCTACTCGCCTCATATACACTGATTCTTTACCACCCTTGAATCGTACAAAAGAGTATGTCACTAATGTTTTCTGAAAATACATTCAATTAATAAAGAGTCCCCGCGAAAAACCCACAAGACGCAGCGCAACCTTCCACGACAATAGCATGACAGACACTGAGCTATAAGGCCTTTTGAACACGATTTTAACTGAGCTTCGAACAGACATTGCAGACACACACGTTACTGTTGCCTAGACGTCCTCGCCTCCACTTCGCTACGGCCGGCACGAAACAATGTACTGACTCAGAGTTTTTTATGATTATTATATTGAGTAGTTTAAGTCTCCGTCTCCACAGCAACGGCGAGCTAACAGAGGAACTGACTCAGAGTACGGCCAGACAAAGTGCTGCACAACTGGAGCGCCATCGGCCCACGAGTAAGAACGTGGCAAACCATCAAATCTCACGAAAAATGCATGATTTCCCTATGATAGTTCATCATAATTTAATTTAAGTGTATACTACAATTAATAACAACTGTATCCATGCACAGTAGATATGTAATACGCAATGACTAGGCAGTATTCCAAACGAAATAAGGGAAGGATAAAACTAGTAACAACCGAACAGAGTTACCCACAGCCTGGGAAGATAGAAACCTATAAAATGGACAAAACATCAAGGGAGTGGTTGCCACAAACACTCACCCGATGTCGCTTCACTCGCATAAGAATTCGGAGAACAACTTCTTGGCTTTTCCAGGGAAGATCCGGGTGAAGATTCAGTCTTGAGGCCGTTTCCAAATCTTAGTGAGGACCCTCCTATGGACTTCTGGGCGGGCAGAAGGTGCAGACCCTCGGATGGAGAGGGGCTTTCCAGACAGGACCGAATCAGGGGCACGTCATAAAAATGTTCAGAAGGCGGGGTTTTGGTGCCGGTTGGGCGCTCACCGGGCGCCGTGTAGTGGACCTCGTACCTCATGACAGACTTGGGTTCGCTGCTGCTGACGGAGGCCGGGGAGGAGTAGGCGTTGTCCACGACCAGGCCAGCGGGGGAACTTGCAGCAGGAGGGTTCCCATTGGGCACTAGCTCCGGGGGCACGACTTTCACGGTGCTTTTCGTATTGGTGTCCGAGTAGAACGGTAAGGAATAATCTGATGAGTAGTAAAGCAAAATAAACTCCGATCAGTAAAAACGAGCCCAAAGACATATGGCCTGACCGGTTTGCAGAACTTGCCAAACTGTCGGTGGCCGTGAGCGCCTTACGTCGAAACATGAAAAATAGTCGCTAGTGCGCTCCCTTGAAGAGGTTACGACGCTATGAGCATGACGTAAAAAAAGTATCAGTCGTGGCCTAGTATATCATGAAATTGCTACACCCGTAAATACGCTGGGCATTGATCAACTAATCATGGTACTGTGACGTCGCCATGGATCACCAGTGGCTGTAGTAAGTACTGCTATTGTTAGTTAGCTCAGGTATTCCGAGGTAAAGGGTGCCTAAACACTTGACATTTCTATTAAAAAAATCAGTTTGTCATGAGATTATACGTGTACACATCATACAGCTAAGCAAGGGATAATTCTACAGAAAGTTATAAGAGGCCAAAACTACCATCAGCATAAAGAGACTGAGGGGCTCCAACTTTGACTTGCCTCCACGGTGAAAATCGAAAAAGCATCCAATGAATCAGAAAAAAACTCGTCCAAAAGATAGGTCGGGTGATGATGCAGATGTTGCCCATGATTAACAAGCCATAGATACTGCTAACCTGTTCTACACATCCGTAGATTTTTCTACGCGCATACTCTCTTCATTCAGGAGCCGACTAAATGTGTGTAGTTGAACCTTCACTAGCAACAATTTCATTACGCTGTATTAAGCTAGTCACGGCCCCACACTATGAACAAAAAGTGAAAGATTTCCTCTATGAGGAGACTCTGAGATTATTATCATAGTTTAAGTCTCCCTAAGCCATCACAAATTTGATATTCTAAGATAGGAAAGACTAAGAGCAAGTCAATTCTTCACCACCAAGCTAGATTCACCCACCGGTAGACGCAACTTCGTACAGGACTCCTGTGGGTCGAGACTTGGAAGCAAATTTTTTGAAAAGGAAGAAAACGAGAACCAGAACCAGCGGCACCAACACCGCCAGTACGACGATCAGGGTAATGTCTTGCTGGAGTGCCTTTTCTCGAGCTGTGGGGGGAGAAAAGTAGAGAATGCAAACTACTATATCATAATTTGTATTACTAGACTAGATAATATCTCAAATTTCTTGGACTGAGTTCGAATATACACTGTGGTGGACATATAAGCATCTGATGAAATAACAGACTTTTATGATTCTGGGTCCCATAAACCTTGTGAATTCCTCTCTTAACACTAAAAACAGAATCTAAAAAGCAGAAATTGGCAGATGTGTTACCGAATAATAGCAATTACGAATGATATCAGCTACTAAAATTGACCAAGATTGGCAGGATAGAAGAACTTCATTTTATACACGTATTGGCTATCCTCAACAGCTGTGTCATAGTGCGGTACAGTGTCCCAATAAAAGAAAAAGCAATTTCAGTTCTAGAAATGCAACAGTTATTCAGACTCTAGCAAGTTTCCTGTTACTAAGAGCAAACATCAAATTCGAAGTTTTATGAAATAATCTACCTAGGGGGCAAAATATGAAAAGGGAGGGTAAGCCTCACACGTAGGGTTGCAGAATTAATAAATAACTAGCACACTTCCGGAGTACGCCATCTCAAATACGAGCACTATGAGTGCATGCTAATGAACCCGGTCATCGAAACTTACGGCAAAAAATTTGCGTTACGACCGTTAATTTATGTTTATGTTCGTCGTAGCGATTTTACAACATGGTAAAATCAAAACTCATGGCTAGCTCATTATCCAAGTACAATGTCAAAGGCGTAGGTTGCTGCTAACTATAAAATGGTGTTAAACGTAGGACAAATATTAGGCTCTTATTTAAGAGAAACAAATAAAAGCTGTCTCCTGGTTTTGTTCAAATTTTATGACCAGTGAGCGTATTACGTCTTTTGGAAACCACCAATTGCTTCCGTTTTTAATTGGAAGTACAACAATCCATCATAAGACGCGCAAACTTCGGATATGGTATCCACAATGCGCATAGACTCGTCATTAATACAGTCTATGTCAATGATTGACGAGGAATTTAAAATAAAAAATATAGGAGGGGGCGGGACCGACTGAATGATGCTACATGAAATTAGACTAACACTCTTGGAAGAGTGTGTCATCCGATGCTACTGGACGGCCCTATTTTTTCCTCACAACGCATCTAGTAGAGGCTTGTATCTGACGGCTGCAGTTTTCAGCTACCGCGTATGGATTCTACAATTAAACTTGTCTGTAATTTCGACTGTCAAATTTTCATCCATATACCTTATCCTACACAAAATGAGAGGCAAGAACTACATAATTAAGGAAACAAATATGCAGTGAACTATAACGTGGCGCTTTGATTAATATTACATCTTCTGGAACTTACCATCATGAGTGGACTCTCCACCATACATTCGGTTGGTACCTGTAGCAATGAGAGTCAATAATGAGAACCAAATTTCCGTCTGTAAACAGTTGAGTAGTATCAGTTGGGATTAACACATTTAGCACATAACTAAAAGATGAAATAATCCAAATTTCCATCATTATACAAGTACATATCATCATTAACTGGGTAACAAACAATTTGTCAGAAGATTAAACGACAAAATAATGAAACAATATTGGCTTCGATTGACTCTTTACCACTCTCTACCTTGACTGCATGAAGCAATTTTACCTCTCCAGTACAAATAAACTATTATAGGTACAGGTCACATACAATAGATACTAGAGTGTGGGAGTAACTCATGCCTTGAAGGGAAAAACACTCACTCATGCACATGCCGCCTGTACAGTTACGGGACGCGGTGTCGTCCCCCACGCAGGGTCTGCCCCCGTACAGGGGGGACGGTGAGTTGCATACACGGGAGCTGTGTTGGGTGCAGTCGGTGCCGCACGTGGACCACGTTGACCAGGGGGACCACGCGCCGTCCACCGCTAGGGGACACAAAAACAATGAGAATATTAGTAGTTTTAGTACGCTGCACCGGCCAACGTCTGCTATAAGTCACGCGAAGAGGAAGAGACAGGTAGAGTGTCTCGAAAAACGTGAATCTCATGCACAAATTTGTTCCCAAACAGGACCAACGCATATAGGAACAGTAAATCAAGAAAAGACGAGAACAAAACATCAGCAATAGTAGAATGAAAATGAAGGAAAGAATACTGGACAAGAAAGAAAGAAAGACGACCCGAAGGCTTAAGTAAAGCTAACGTGACTGATGGGGGTCTCC
>LQNS02278100.1:11386086-11418356 GCA_001587735.2 Parhyale hawaiensis
AAATTGGGGCAAACTTGAACAATTTGAGATAAATATGGCGAAACTTTTTTCTTCATTTGCTTCCTCACTTGGAACTGAGCACTACTTTACTCAGGCAGTGTTAACTTGCTACGGGATCTTACAGCAGGAAATAGAACACTTGTCGATAACCAGCCTGTCCACACGATAGTCAAAAGAATGAGTTTCGTCTTCTCCGCGTCCGAATGCAATACAGTGCCCATCTAAATAGGCCACACGTGCAGAGAAGCTTGAGTTAAAATTCCGTCCAAGTTTGAAGACACGTCCCAAACTTACCTAACGGCAGTTGCTGAGCAAACTGATCTGACGGCTAACATTTTAATACCTCTTGCTGCTAAACTCAAAGCTGTGGTTGTCGAGAACTCAACAAAGCGTTCGGAAGATTAGCTGAGAAAACTCGTTCTTTTGGCCAGTCTTAGGCGATATAATTTGAGTTGTGAAGTTTTCCAGGGAAAAGAATTATGACTCACCAGGGCAGTCAGTGGCAGTGCAGTCCACTTTCTCGAAGGCGCTACCCCGACAGGAGGCTCCTCCGTTTCCCGGGGGTGGGGAAGTACAGGTCCGGGTCCTCTTCTGGGAACCCTTCCCGCAGGCGGTGCTACAGGGGGACCACGGGGACCATAGTGACCAGGATCCGTCCACTGGCCCGTAGAATTTAAGTTACAATTAATTATTTTGAAACAATAACACTATTTTCATTACATGGAACCAGTATTTTAAAACGACGAAATTATTTAAACTAGTTACGTATTACCAATCGCAAGCACAGCTTAAATTCTATCATTCATTGTGCTTAACCATAAACACGGTATAAATTTTATGAAGTGCATATATTCAAACATAATTCAAAAACATCATTTTATAATACACACAAGAGCAAAGAATTATTAATTAAGTATTCTATATATTTTTGATGAAGCATAAAGTAATGTAAGCACGGTACACTTCAAACAATATTTGCATACATCTGATACTTAACTTGGTGATTAATTAATATGAAGTACTCAAAATTATACAGAGATTATAGCAGCACTTAACTCCTGACCTTTAAGCACTAATATTCTTCTAGTATATATATGATACTTCCTGCCCTCGACCTTTCTGCGATTTTAAGAAAGGGAAGCAGAAGAAGGAGTGACAAGAAGTACACCCAGGTAAGAGCAGAAAGCTATGCATCATAAAAGAAAATTAAGAAAGAAAAGGAAGAGCAGCAGAAAAAGATCATCAGTAGGAGTGGGGAGAAGGTACTCCCCAGCTAACATAGCATAACGTACCGTAGACTTTTAGAGCGGCTGGCTGTGATACCCTCTTGGCTGCCACATTCTCAGCCACGCAGGTGTAGTTTGCAATATCGTCCAGCCGTGCAGACATGAGGAGCAGCGATCCTTCCGAGGATACCCTAGTGCAGACAGCAATGTTTGAGGCAGATGTTTAATTAGGGAATTACCTACTTCAAGTTATAAATGAACAATTTTCAAACCTAATCATCCCTAATCAAAATAAGCTAGCCTTCTAATGGTTCTACTACTTGAAAGCATTATAGATTATTATAATTCCAGTACATTTAGATATATACATATAGAAGTAAAATGTGTAACTATATATCCTATGTAACTGTAACTGTATTAGAATCATATTGGATGTTTTGAGGCTCCCTCTTTCGCTACACTGATGGCCAAAATTTGGAAAAATAGGCATAAAGAATGTCAAAACCCTTGTGGAACCCAAATGAACAGGTCTGCTTGCACACCGGATCAACGTGCAGGTCTTTAGTAAGGAGGGAAGGCATAGGAAGACAAGAACAAAGCCCGTCAGTAGAAGCAAAAACTCTCGAGTAACCCAAAACTGCTGCCCCATAGTGAATGAGAATTCAGTTGGCCTATGGTATTAAAACACACGAAGTTGGGGTCGAATTTTGTTTTAAATTTAGAAGCTACTATAGAATATCTTATGCAGGAATGAATAGTTTATTTGCAATTGCTATTATCTTTTGATCACAACTCGTCACCCTTTGCTGTGGACTGTGTTACTGATTCAAACTCAAGAATGTAGAGGTACCAGTAATGATCAGAAATGTTAGTCGGTATCTTTAAGTGTTGCTCATTTAACGCTCATCGATAGGTACCATACTTGGAAACATTGCAAGCATCACTCATCCTTCATATAAGTATTTAATTAGAACCTTACCCTCATCAAATCTTTGGCCGCCCCAGAAGACGTTTTACGATATTAGCCGTGGCGGCGGCCAAGAATTCTGGTAGTTTTAATGGGTAGGTGATTAGTGTACACAACAAATAACTTGTATTATCTCTTCAGTGTTGCCTGTCGGGGTCGGGATTCAGCTGTGGAGGACATGTTGCATCCGCCTGTGGGATTCCAGATTTAAAATATCGACGAAAGAGGAGGCCAGTTCCAGTTCGGCAACTCATTCCCATCCTCCTTTCTGAGCGACCCTGAAGGACGTAGCAGGCGTTGCTGTTAAGAGTTGCGGAATCGGATAGATCAAGATTAATATTAATCATCCGACTCCTAGGTTCAGTCAGTTTCCGACGCCTACCGACTCCGACACCATAACCCTAGTTAATAATCGGACACGCGGGTGTTCGTTACCTGTAGTTGCTCGGCTCCGTGAAGTCGATAGGCCTGTCGTTCTTGAGCCAGAAGGTGGTGGGGGGCGGCAGGCCCTCCGGGGGCAGACAGCGCATCTCCACCTGACTCTCCAGTGCCACCGACCGAGAGTACGGCGGCTCGAAGAAGTGCCGCCGCAGGTCTGCACGTATGGGAAAATGCCCTCAATTGTGGGATATTTTATTTATGTAATTCGGGAAATCGTATATGAAGTACGGCTGCAGGTCTGCACGTATGGGAAAATTACTCCTCACATCAGACACAAATTATAATGCATGGAATACGTAACAAATGAAGTGCGGCTGTCGGTCAGCGCATGGGAGAATTCCATTAAGAATGGGATAAACATTGCATACACACAAATTAGGGTTCCATCAGTAGTCTGTATGTATGGGAAATTCCCTTCACACATGCGATAAGTAACGTGCAAGAACAGGAAACATGAAATGAGGCATCGGGTCTTGGGAATGGAAACATTCCCTCTCACATAGGATAATAAAGACTGCCTGGGGTACTGAAAATATGATTGCGAAGTAGATCTAGAAAAAAACGAAAAAATTACCGCATAGTAATGCGAATCAATACAGAAACTAGGGATACTTAGCATGCCGACGCTGATTTGAGGGAACTTTCTCTCAGGTCAAGGATCTATATATTAATACGCTTGTATCTACGTGTGTGGGTGTGTGTGTGTGTGTGTCACCCTCTTCACAAATAGATAGGCGTAAATTAGAGACTTGAGTTCATTTCACCCGTATCATATCTACGCTTTCGTTTTTCTTTTCAAAAGTTTTACTCGCTTTGCNTTACTCTCAAATTGGGGCAAACTTGAACAATTTGAGATAAATATGGCGAAACTTTTTTCTTCATTTGCTTCCTCACTTGGAACTGAGCACTACTTTACTCAGGCAGTGTTAACTTGCTACGGGATCTCACAGCAGGAAATGGAACACTTGTCGATAACCAGCCTGTACACACGATAGTCAAAAGAATGAGTTTCGTCTTCTCCGCGTCCGAATGCAATACAGTGCCCATCTAAATAGGCCACACTTGCAGAGAAGCTTGAGTTAAAATTCCGTCCAAGTTTGAAGACACGTCGCAAACTTACCTAACGGTAGCTGCTGAGCAAACTGATCTGACGGCTAACATTTTTATATCTCTTTCTGCTAAACTCAAAGCTGTGTTTGTTGAGAGCTCAATAAAGCGTTCGGAAGATTAGCTGAGAAAACTCGTTCTTTTGGCCCGCCTTAGACGATATACCTAATTTGAGTGAAGGTTCCCAGGGAAAAGAATAATTACTCACCAGGGCAATCTGTAGCAGTGCAGTCCACCTTCTCGAAGGCGCTGCCCCGACAGGAGGCACCTCCGTTTCCCGGGGGTGGGGAGGTACAGGTCCGGGTCCTCTTCTGGGAGCCCTTCCCGCAGGCGGTGCTGCAGGGGGACCACGGGGACCATAGTGACCAGGATCCGTCCACTGGCCCGGAGAATTTAAGTTACAATTTATTATTTTGAAACAATAACACGATTTTCATTACATGGAACCAGTATTTTAAAACGACGAAATTATTTAAACTAGTTACGTATTACCAAACGCAAGCACAGCTTAAATTCTATCATTCATTGTGCTTAACCATAAACACGGTTTACATTTTATGAAGTGCATATATTCAAACATAATTCAAAAACATCATTTTATAATACACACAAGAGCAAAGAATTATTAATTAAATATTCTATATATTTTTGATGAAGCATAAAGTGATGTAAGCACGGTACACTTCAAACAATATTTGCATACATCTGATACTTAACTTGGTGATTAATTAATATGAAGTACTCAAAATTATACAGAGATTATAGCAGCACTCAACTCCTGACCTTTAAGCACTAATTATTCATCCAGTATGATACTCCCTGCCCACAGACCTTTCTGCGATTTTAAGAACGGGAAGAAGAAGAAGGAGTGACAAGAAGTACACCCAGGTAAAAGCAGAAAGCTATGCATCATAAAAGAAAATCAAGAAAGAAAAGGAAGAGCAGCAGAAAAAGATCATCAGTAGGAGTGGGGAGAACGTACTCCCCAGCTAACATAGCATAACGTACCGTAGACTTTTAGAGCGGCTGGCTGTGATACCCTCTTGGCGGCCACATTCTCAGCCACGCAAGTGTAGTTTGCAATATCGTCCAGCCGTGCAGACATGAGGAGCAGCGATCCTTCCGAGGATACCCTAGTGCAGACAGCAATGTTTGAGGCAGATGTATAATTAGGGAATTACCTACTTCAAGTTATAAATAAATAATTTTCAAACCCACTCCCTAATCAAAAATGCTAGCCTTCTTATGGCCCTACTACTTGAAAGCATTGTAGATTATTATAATTCCAGTACATTTAGAAGCATACATATATAAGTAAAATATGTATATAACCTATGTAACTGTAACTGTATTAAAATTATATGGGAAGTTTTGAGCCTCCCTTTTTTGCTACACTGATGGCCATCTTTCATATAAATATTTAATTAGAACCTTACTCTCATCAAATCTTTGGCCGCCCCAGATGCCATATTACGATATTAGCCGTGGCGGCGGCCGAGAATTCTGGTAGTTTCAATGGGTAGTTGACTAGTGTACCCAACAAATAATTTGTATTATCTCTTCAGTTTTTCCTGTCGGGGTCGGGATTTAGCTATGGAGGACATATTATATCCGTCTGTCTGATTCCAGATTTGGAATATCGACGAAAGAGGAGGACAAATCTAGTTCGGCAAATCATTCCCATCCTCCTTTCTGAGCGACAATGAAGGACGTAGCAAGTGTTGTTATGAAGAGTTGCGGAGTCGGATGGATCAAATCATCCGACCCCTAGGTTCAGTCAGTTTCCGACTCCTACCGACTCAGACACCATAACCCTTGTTAATAACCGGGCACGCGGTAGCTCTTTAATTACCTGTAGTTGCTCGGCTCCGTGAAGTCGATAGGCCTGTCGTTTTTTAGCCAGAAGGTGGTGGGGGGCGGCAGGCCCTCCGGGGGCAAACAGCGCATCTCCACCTGACTCTCCAGCGCCACCGACCGAGAGTATGGCGGCTCGAAGAAGTGCCGCCGCAGGTCTGCACGTATGGGAAAATACCCTCAACTGTGGGATATTTTATCTATGTAATTCGGGAAATCGTATATGAAGTACGGCAGCAGGTCTGCACGTATGGGAAAATTACCCCTCACATCAGACACAAATTATAATACATGGAATACGTCACAAATGAAGTGCGGCTGCCGGTCCGCGCGCATGGGAGAATTCCATTGAGAATGGGATAAACATTGCCTACACACAAATTAGGGTCCCATCAGTAGTCTGTCTGTATGGGAAATTCCCTTCACACATGCGATAAGTAACGTACGAGAACAGGAAACATGAAATGAGGCATCGGGTCTTGGGAATGGAAACATTCCCTCTCACATAGGATAATAAAGACTGCCTGGGGTACTGAAAATATGATTGCGAGGTAGATCTAGAAAAAAACGAAAAAATTACCGCATAGTAATGCGAATCAATACAGAAACTAGGGATATTTAGCATGCCGACGCTGATTTGAGGGAACTTTCCCTCAGGTCAAGGATAAACAATGAGTGGATCATTGGAAATTTGTGCCAGAACAGATCTGGAAACAAAGGAAGAAGTTCCAGCACATCAGCGTCGAATAATGTATGAGACTGAAACTTCAATGGTCCACAAAAACTTGGAAAATGAGAGCGTTTCCCTTACATTATGTAGTGTTTTGAATATCGTATTTTACGCGCACCATACCTTTATAGATTACTGTCACTAATGGAAGAACTACTAAAAGTATAAAATGCCCAGGCATATTCTAACAGAAAGACTCGAGACTTCCCTAACACGGTAAGAAAAAAATAATAATCTTTCAGGTCTGGGAATGAAATGTGTCTCATATCTTCAAAATAAAATTGGTATAGATTCATGTGAAGAATTAAGCACACTATATTTGAATGGTAAATGCCCCCTCAATCAACTGAAAACTAGAACACTCTGAGAGCTCATACCTCCGCCAAAGCAAAACAACGTTAACAAAAACTTGAAGTTGGTTCTGAAACAAAAATTTCCTCTTTATCATCCCCAAAATCAGGGCATTTGTGCCTTTTCACAGTGATAAGAGGTTCTGTCATTTTTTCGAAGATTCGTCGGTACGTTCATGAGTTATGTTCTGACAAACATCGTGACAAACATTAGTCAAACGGACTAACCGATCACCACCAAATTTGGTCATTTATATCTTTCAACGTGTCTAACAATTGTTACAAATTTTATGAAGATCAGTTCATAAATTTTTATCAACCGCGAACGAAGTGACAGAGGTGACAATGTTTTCTTTGAAGATTTAAGTATATTTGTATGTATGTCCACCCAATATAATGTGGTCGAAGGAGTTGAGCAACGTTCATAACTTTTTGTAGGGAGTTTGGTGGGTTGACTTAGATGTGACCCATGCCAAAAACTAGACCTAGGTGGCCAGATAAAATGACTGCATTGAATTTTCCTCCACTGGGGTGAATTTGCCTCCACCGCGGCAGATCGTGTGGAGAGCGGGGCGTTCTATTTTTTTTTTTTTTTTTCAATGTTATCATCACCAAAGTTTGACCATTTATATCTTTTAACGAGAATAACACTTCTGGTAAATTTTATAAAGATCCTTTTAAAATTTTTTGAGTTATTTTGCTAACAAACATAAAATCAAACACAGAGAGCAACATACGAACAAGCATCGTCAGCAAAACTTAGTCATGTACTTAACAACTCGTATGAATTTCATAAAAATTTATCCTTAACTTTTGAGCAATGCATTAAAAAAAGAGGTAGACAAACAAACGGCTGAACGGATATTGACCAAAAGTTAATCAGCTGTCCCTCCAAAAAAATCTAACACAATCCCTGTCAATTTCGTAAAGATCCGTTCATAACTTTTGGGCTATCTTGGAGAAAGACAGACAGACAGAGAAACAAACTCGGAGAAAACATAGCCTCCTTGGCAGTTATAATGAGTAGTTTAAGCTTCCTTTTCCACTACAAAGCCGATCTCACTCAGGAAGAACGAAGGAATATATATATATGATATAGTATGTTGACACTTAGAACCGAGGGTGTTTCCGATATATGTAACAATTTACATATGCCCACTACTTGATTTTCAAGACCACCTACAGGTCGAGAGAAAATATGTTTTTACACAACAGGTGTCGCTATCACATTCGGATATTTCAAGACTAATTTCTAACATGAAATGAATATGGAAAACAGGAAAATTTTCCTCTTGCATGTAACAGTTTAATGAAAATTATCAATCGTCACTCTGATAAAAGATATTCGTGCATTAACTGTAATGAAACAAAGGAGTTTCAAATTATAGACGTACAGCACTGATTAAAACCCCCTTTTTACTTTAGCCTTTCTGAACGATAAGCAAAGAATGTGACAATAATATTACAAAAAATTAATAAAGAAACACTTTACTTTCCATTACTTTGTACATTTCGAGAGGTAGGCGGTGTTTTTCTTTTCTAATGAAGCTGTGTAGTATAACGCAGACTATATGCAATATTAGCTGGTCTACATGTTTACCTTGAATCTAAATTCACACTGATAGTCTCAAGTAATAATTCGGTTTTCACTGTGTTAGTAGGTACATATCAATGTCCGTTACGCAGTCAGTTTTATATAAAAAAAAGTAATTAGAACCGGTGGCACCACATTCGAAGCATCATGGGTCAGATTTCAGCTCCTTCTTGTAAGTCAGAGAGGAGCAATCAGATTATAATAATCTGTTTACACGTCGCTTGTATGTTACAGTCCGAGGGTAGAGTAATACTTTTGTTCTATTTTACGAAACTTCCACATGTTCCTACTGGTAAGAATTAATACAACTGCAATAAAAGTCATTTTCCGTATCGTATAATGATTCTCAAGTCATGCAGGAATTATAATCAGGGTTGTAATAGATATAAAAACAACTCTTCCCTAGAGGAACAAGTCATCAGAGAACTACTAGCTTGGTCGACGTCCTGCCCGCTAGCTCATTTACCCATCTCATTCAGTGAAGCAATAAATAATATACAGATGGTTAAGGCATTTGTCGAGGTATTATTGCGTTCGGCAAAGAAAATAAAATAAGTTTGTCGATTTACGTTTTGCTGTTAACTCACATCAAACAGCGACTTGATTAAGAAAAGAAAACGAAAACATGACAATTGCCAAAATGAGTGCTAATTTTGTGTTCTTTCGTTACTTTAAATTATATAAGTATCATGTATTGGCAACATCCAGTTTGATGTAGTTGATGAAGCTGCGAACTCGCTTTCGGCTTCGTTGTTTATTGAATTCCGACGAAAATTTTTCAGCAACAGCGGGCAAAATAAAAGCAGAAAAGGCTTGTTCGCTTTCGGTGCCGTTGCTTATCTAAAAACTCGACACTATTTTATCCCGAGCAGCAAGCTCAGCTCAACTTCACCTCGAAATGATACAACTTCTGTTGGATCAACACCCGCAATTTCGGGTTGAATTATGGGCTGGAAGAGAGCGTGTGTTGTACCGGTGCAGGACACAGAGGTGCAACTTTCGCCCATAAATTCTTACAAGGCCTTAAAATTTGGACGGCAATCGCCTTGCTCGGCTAACGCTTCTGTTTGACAGCTCAGAGGTGAGCAAAAAGCCGTCGGAATGCAGCCGCCCAAGATCCGCAGGGAGTCTGCCACACAATGCAATCTGGATTTCAGAGTCAAAAGGTTGCGCGAGACAAGGAGGGAAAAAATCATTATGCGAAAGGGATGGGTCGTAAATTCTTAAACACGGCAACATTTTGAAGTTAACATCAATGAGAAACATCGACGAACGCCTTCTTAGAGAGGCTTCTGAATTGATTTTGGAGAACAGGGAGTGCGCGACAGGGGAGAAGATCGAGGAGCTTTTGTACAGGTTAGATGGGGCTGATACCAACCAGTCAATGTACACATGAGATCTTGACCGTTATCGGTACTGGAAGCAGAGCATTGCAACCGTTAGCAGAATTGAAATTATTGGATCTTGAAGGTACTTTGTGCTGATGAAAGTAGAGCACCGTATATCATTTGTCAGAAGGACATAAACGACAACATACATGGGATCTTCAAAGTTACTGGTACTGAAAGTAGAGCGTTATAACAGCTGTCAGAGGTGGAAACTATTGTTGTAGTACACTGAGGCTTATATTTTTTTTTTCGGGTTGTACTTAAAGAATTGTAATCATTAACGGTTCAGGTATTGCATCTTCTGTATTGTAATCGTTATTGATATCATACGATGAATTTTTATTTTATATTGTACTCGCAACATTGTGGCTGCTCATTTTAGCCTTGCACTCACGCGAATGCAACCACTGTTGTCTAATATTTACAAAATTGCAGTCATTATTGACACTGTTCTCACTGAATTTTGTAAATTATGCAATCATTTTCGGTAACGCAGGCGTCTAACATAACATAAAGGATTTGTAGCAGTCCATGTGTTTGAAATTCATACCAATACGTGTAAATAATATCGTTACACTAGGTGTGGGGATCAAGCAGATAGGCTTAGCAGCCCATATTGGAAACACTATGTATGAACGTCTAGTCAGCACATCGCAACGATAGCGTACTTATCACAGAAGTAAAAGATTTTTTTATAGAAATATCTTCGTGAACACGGTATCAATGTGGCAAGTGCGGCACCCTCAAGCGTAAATGTCCGGCTGGTCGTAAGATAACCTGTCGAAACCGATGCCTATTTTTTCCCGTACATTTAGACAATATTAACAAAAAATTAAAGGACTGTTGGCAAGCCAGCAGCGGACACTGACTCAAAACAACACAACGACGGGTCACGTCCGTCGGCTACAGCAATAAGCAAAACTTATGAAGCGATTAGTGTCCAAAACAAAGAGTTTTTACGGTAAGAGTTGGCGGTAGTGCGGAGACACAACATAACAAGCAAAGTGGTGATGATGCAACAGGCGTCTGGGGGGCGGCACTCCCTACTTCATTTCCATGATGGTGCGCAACTTATGGAGAGACAATCAGTCGCTCCCTGGTAGCACGGGTACACCTTAGGCCCACGTGCTTTTTGTTTTGATGAGTGTAGAATATTATTATGAAGATGCGATTGTTTTATTAGATGGGTCAGAAAATTCCAATTATTTCTGATCGAGTTAGGTCTAATAATTTCTTTGTCGAATTGATGAATGAAGGTGCTTATAATAAAAAGTGTGCGCTCCACTATCATTTAAAAAACAACTATGGACCGCTCCGTTCGGTTAATGTGATTTTTTGTTCGTCAGTGAAAGTAGAGGTTTATGAACAACATTTCTTTCCCATTACTTGTTTAAAATTACACAAAGCATTTTTGTCGTTGTTGTTGTCGGTGAAATTAAAAGTTCATACTAAAGAAAAAGCTCTGTTGGATATGCAAAGACATCTTCAAGGTCCAATTATTATTTCCTGGTGGATGGACGTACTTGTTGTTAATAAACAATAAACTTTTCTAAATATGTGCGCTAATGATGTATGTATCTCAGAGAAACGCAACCATTTCTAAGCGTTCTCTATAGTAACCGCACTAAATGATCATTAAATATACATCTAGAAACTTTATTTGTTTTCTTCAATGAATGTAAAAAAATATCTTCGTCGCACAATTGAAAATGTACCTCACGTCCACGAGTTCTCTCTCCAATGAATATGTACAGATCGTTAGCAGAGAATAGGCTCTATTATGATTGAAAAGATATACTGCGTGGCACGTGCTTTTTTTTTTTTGTCCAATGTATTTAGAGAGTTGCAAACAAACTGATTTAATACCTGGTTCAGGATACATCTCAGGCCCACCACGTTATATTGTGTGCCATATATAAATATTTACCTCCGCCAAGGAGGTAATGTTTTCGTCGTGTTTGTCTGTCTGTCGACAAGATAACTCAAAAAGTTATGAACGGATTTCAACGAAATTTACAGCGATTGTTAGGAAGAACAGATGATTAACTTTTGATGAAGATCCGTGCATCCGTTTGTTTGTCTGCCTCATTTTTCTAGTCGCCATAACTTAAAAAGTTAGGGAGAGATTTTTATAAACCTTGAATGAGTTATCAGGTATATTACGCAAAGTAAATAACCAAATTATTGCAATGATCTGTTTGTTCGGTGCTGGGTTTAATTATATTGTTGAAAGCACAATAGCTCAAAAAGTTAAGAATGGATTTTATGAAATTTACAGGAATGTTTAGTAATGTTAAAAGACATAGTCTAATTGATTTAATTTTGGTGATGATCGGTTGGTCTGTTTGTACGTTTGATTTATGTTTGTCAAAATATTTGTTAGCAGCATATCTTAGGCAGCTATGAAAGGATCTTGAAGAAAAAATGCAGAAACTCTTTATACTGTTAAAAGGCATAAATGATTAGATTTTGGTGTTTTACGAGGAAAATCATGGTTTCAGAACTAATTTTAATTTTTCGTTATCATTCTTTGCTTGGCGGAAGTAGGCGCTCTCAGAGTGTTCCAGCTATGTATACATAGTACATGCTTAATACAGATATGTCAGAGTTTAATATTCTTGTGCTATTATTACAAGTATATATACATATATATACAAAATATATTATAAATAACAACACGCCAAGACTTATTTGCCGCTCATCTCAGCTGTAGGCCCTTCACATGCGCTGGTCCATGCTGCAGATGCATATCAATTCACGCTACAATCCAGAGAAGTTTGCACTTGTGCAGCTGCAGTCAACTACAGATTACCCGAGGTATGTGGCGTCAGAGACGGAAGACTTAAATAACAATGGTCCAGCGACCATTTGTTGTTAACCCGTGGGCGTTTTACAGGATCTGGTTCGAACATCGCCAGCCTGTTGCTTGAAAGCAGCAGCTGACTGCGACGGGTTAAGATATTCACCTTACTTATATTTTAACCGAACAACAGGGTCGTCCTTTTTTTTTAATAATTACAAGGCCGAGCTATTAAGCTAATAAGAGCATAAGTCATAGCTCAAAGTTTTCGAACTTTCACCCTCTAACGGCAAAAATTCTAATCCCCCCCCCTTCACTGCCACAAAAAAAGAGAAAATAGTTCGCAGGGTGTGAAGTGTATGATATAAAAAAATAACTGGCTCAGTTTTGTTGGCTATATTTCAAGCCGATAATATAGTGGCTTACAATTAAAAAATCATATCTGATATCACAACATTTTGCCCGCTTTACAAAAGAAATAGATCAAGAAATTCACGCATCTCGATTACCCTCAGTCTTTGAGCATCACTACCTTAGGTTATTAAATTCCAGCTGCTGCAGTAGGGTGCCCGAGTTGGACCAAAGTTCAAGTTTTCGACAGAAATATGCGGGAGTTGAGTTCTTTATGGTATTATGGTGCTATTATTAGGTTGGAAGTTCAAACTTTCTTTCGTCACTGATATAGCCGGCAAAGCAAGGAAAAAATGAGGATTACCTTCGAGTAAAGTATGTCAAGAAAAATATACGTGGAGCCCGTACACGGAGGCAGTTCCACGAGAGAACACCGTGAACGGGAACAACAAATCGAGACGAACAAGACAAGGACATTTAGTAAAAAAAAAAAGAACAAGGAAAAAACGCGAACGAAAAATTTCAACATGTTTAGCGGAGGTAAAACTTAAAGAGTGCTTTCAAAGAGGAAAAAGAAGAGAAGAGTAGCAGCGTAGAAAAACGGAGAACCCAGCACGAAGCGACACACAACATAACTCCAAGTTGGAAAAACACAGGAAGAACAGAACAAAAATCGTTAGTTTAAAAGTCGGAAAAATGGAGGAAGCAAGATGGTAGCTTAACCCTTTAGGACCCAAAAACAGCGCTCTTGCTTTGATGTTTTAGAAGAAGCTCATAATAGATACTCTCATTGTACCTAGCCACTTAAACTCCACCTCCCGTTTTATTCAGTCGTAAATAAAATACAAGCACTGACCTCAGACAGATTGTAAAATATATGTCCAAATTTCCAGAGCGAAAAACAACGCACTGGTTTCAATAATGAAAATTTCGATGCGGGAACTGGAGTTCCCGTGGGGAATGAAAGGGATAAAGAGCAATTCTTCGTATTCCTAGCTACTTTCTCAATGAGGTCTTAAGTTATGAAGGCACTAAACTTGCAAGTAAAATAAAAATATACATATAAATATACTCACAAGCAACAGAAACCACAGCAGAAGCGCTGGTGGCCTTAGCGCCCCTCGCATTCCAGGCGTTGCAGAAACAAGAGAAACCTTCGTGACCGAAATATTCCTCCACTAAATTCCTGGTGACCAGGATATTGGTGCTGACTTCCCTTAGGCCGGTGGAGGGGTTGGTGGAGGTCTCTTCCTTGCTGTTGGACGGAGTGCCACCGTTGCACTTGAAGCGAACTGGTGCACAAATACAATAAAAAAATGAACTTGTTGTCGCCACTCTGTGCACTTGAAGTTAACTAGCACCGGAATGCGATAAGAAAACTAGAACGTCTCTGTGGCGTAAGACCATCACCTGCAGTGGGAGCAAATTTCGTCGCCGTCATTTTTTATGGCCAGCTAATCCTAGTTTTCTGGCATGGGTGACATCGAGGACAGCCCACCCGACTCATTGAAAAAACCAAGAAGATAGCTTAACTCCTACCTGTTTTTGGGTAGGGTGCAAATTTAATTGACGTACTTTTTTATGGCCAGCTAATCCTATTTTTAGTTCTTTTTTCATGGGTGACATTGAGGACAGCACTTTAGACTCCCTGCAATAAATCATTGACCTAGCTCAACTCCTTGTACCTGTCTTTGGGTGGAGAACAAATTTTATCGCTGTCATTTTTATGGCCAGCTCTTCCCAGTTTTTTGGCATGGGTCACATCGAGGGCAACCCACCAAGCTCCCTGCAAAAAATTATGAATATTGCTCAACTCCTTCGACCAATTATTGGGTGGACAGACAAATATACAAATATGTATATATACAAAAATCTTCAACGAAAACATCACCTCTTTCACTTTTTTCGCGGGTGATAATGAAGCAAATGAAATGATGCAATGTTAAATAAATTTTCTGTTGCATAAAGTCTAACCGTTGCGCTGTATAAAAAGAACTTTTGCAGAGATATGAAAAAGTTATGTTCTTTATTTGAACAAACATAATATCTATAAAATATATAACTGTATATTCCCCGAACCCTTATGAATGTAAGCTATACACTTCTCCGTACGAGTTCACAAAACAGGTCATTATGACTCCCCTACAAACAGCGAGTTATATGACTGCAAACGATAAAAACTACAGAGTCAAAAGATTAACTGTAGGTGTCATATTCTCATGTTTTGAAATAAACTAAGGCAACAAGGTCAACGTTACATAATGTAGGCCATTAAATAAGATTTAAGGTAAATAATAAACTCACTTTTAACCGCGTGCACAGCCCGACATTCAAGGGAGACTGGCTTATTCTTAATGATGTAAGAGTTTACAGGGTCCAACATAAACGCTGGGGCTTCCGCCTCACTTGAGGACTTTCCCGGAAAATTTTTTGGTGATTCTGTAACAAAGAGAAAAGTTGTTGTTAAAATTTGTATTATAATACCATGGCCACCTGTCCGTCTCTCTGTCTTTTCCGCTTGTAGACAAAAAGACCGGGCATACGACGCAAGTTTATGTAAAAAAAAGTACAACTTATAAAGGGAACGGTGCGAAATAAAAATTTTCTAAGTTTTATACAATGACACGCAATGAATATTGGATGCATATCTTATGAGTCCAACAGTATGATATTTTAACTTTGGTTTACCTATAATAACAAATCATTTGACCTTGTAAAACTCCCCAAACAGAAACTTCCAAAACAGAAAAACTCCTCAAAGTCGAACTCAAAACAGGGCCATCTGTGATGAACTGAAGCGATGGCCGACGCGATCTTGTATGACCAGGAAAAAAATTAATTGGTGGTATTTTGAACTATACAACTTCTCCATTTATTTCATGCGGTGTTAGCTGAAGGAAATATTTGTCGAATGTATACAGGAAACAACCAGGCAGTAGAACTGACCATTTCCAAACTGGGACACCACCCGAAACTGACACTATACCTGTCAACGGTTTACGATTTCCACTGTCCCTAGCAATATTTAGGGCTGCCGCGGCGTCGCCCAAAAGATGAATTGCGGTCTTAGGTTCTGCGGCGAATTTCATTGTTAGTACGGACGTGCTACAGCCTGCACATTTGCACAACACAAACCGGAAAACAGTTGATAAAAAAAAACTATGAGAAATACAGAAATAGATGACTCAAAGCAATTGGACTGCATTTTCCATTGCCTGGGCAATTGCTTGATTTTTTTTATATATGTCGGTGCTACACGGTAAAATATTGACAAATCAGCAACGCCCATTTCTATCGACGCAGAGATGAAGGCGTCCGCGAGCACACACTACTGGCACCTTACAACATCCTCTCGAATGAGTAAATCGAAGTAGTTACCACAGGATCTGGGCAAGATTATCCTCAATCTTAAAAAAAAGTGATAATTATCGACATTAATCCGAAGATACGAATTCAGTAATAACTCCTGTTGGAATTCTCATGAGTATAATTTTTACAACTGACACAGCATATCAGAATAGTAACATAGAGCAAAATAATATGTAGCTCGAAAAATCGCCAGAACCAACCCCTCGGCGAATCCCGGTCCCATTGCTCTTGATAGACAAAGGCTTTTTTCCAGCTAAGTACCGTAATATATTATCAATTGACACACTCGCGCTAGATAATAGATGCTCCTCAATAATTCTATTGATCCTAGAAGTCACGGTAAATAGAGATTAGATAACTGACAGTAGACGGACCAACAGGCCCACGCCCAGAGAGTGGCCGGTATTTATGCTCCGGCCCTGTATGAGCTATTGCCATTAAGTCAGAATCATGGAGACGAGATATCTGTTGAAGAAAAGAAGAAGACGAAAAGAATAAAGTTAGCCGAAAAGTTGATCGTGCAAGCTCAATTGCTGCAGATTCGCTGAGCTCGAAGACGTTAAGTTAGTTGGGGCATGAACGATAATGAACGACAATAGCTTTGATTTTTTGGCCGGTACGAGCTTGGGACTACTGGACGAGGAGTCCGTATCTGTAGAGGACGTTGCTCCCAATGTTTGTGAAAACGATTTTTAAACGCATTGACTGACTCTGGACTGACAACTTCGGAGGGAGGGACGGCCCATTCTTAATGTTCATCTATGAAGTACGGGCATACTGTGGCTGAAAACAGTTCGTCGATCTCCATGTTTGAGTTTCTGGCCGCTTTTTCACAGGTTATCTGTCAAAAAGCCCCGTTGTAGGTACGTCGTTGAAGCAATTCAAGTACTTTAAGGTTTCTATTAGCTGCCCGTGAGTCGTCTTTGCTCGAAAGAAATGTGTCCCACTTCGACATTTTTCGGCAGCTGAGGTATCAACGTCGTAGCACTGCGTTGGATTCTTAGGATATTTTCAGTTTTATCGCTATCTCGTTGCACTTATGCGTAGGTAACCAGATTGAGCAATAAGCGATCAGAATAGCATTATACAGAGCGATCTTCAATATTTATATCTATTCAAGGGAGTAATCACTAATTTGAAATTGATGTGCAATTATAGATATTTTCCGTAATTTGTGAAGCAAACATGTGATACTTAACGTAAGTTAATGAACATTTGGATATAAACATTTCTCTGTAGCCAGAAGTCAACGGGCAGTCGCAACAAACAACCACCGATACAGATATTGTACTGCTCCTATATAGCTAAAGAGTAATGATAGATAATTACAAGCCCAACATTGTACTACAATTCGATTGATAGACTCAGAAAATTTAGTAAAGTAGAATTCTGTATATTACTCGAATCCCCGTAACCTGAAGTCAACGTCCTAAGATTCAGCTGCTGCCGCGCAGTCGTGCCGCTCTTAGCGAGCAATGAGGGATTATTGCAAAGCCAAAGCCCCATAATTAGGAGAAGAACTAATTGAAAGCCCCACAATAAGAGAAGATATCGTTAGGTCGTAATAACAAGAGATTACATGGAGGATGTCGCCATTGCGCAGCAGACGACGGCCGTCGGTTTATGGAGGTCCCTGCATCTGCGGGCGCATCGCGTGCTTACTTCATTGTTGTAATTGTACGGTAGACGTTTTGCGTTTTTTTCCTTTGGAAAATCGGCAATTGTTGCTATGACGGAAACCATTTTAACTGAAAATACCACTCAATAGAAATAATAAATTTTTCGAACTTCTCGACTGAGCAGGATTACTTGTTTTCGGCAGGCCAATACTCCGCTATATGACGAAATTCATATTTCGAGATCTTTTCTTTTTTCAGTTTACTGCAATGGAAATGACACCACTTCAAATTTTAGAACTTTTTTCTCGTTTTTCTAATAATATGCCGAGAAGGAAACTGATTAAAGTGACAGTAATTTTGCTAATGTATTTTTGAGTCTTCCAAGTCCGCGACACAATGAAGCTTTCTTTTAACAGAACGATCGGATGCTATTAGTAGTTACTAATATGCATGCGTGTTATCTGAAGGGAAGAAAAACAGAGTTAATCCAACAATTAATTATTTTGGGCAAACAGTGAAGCTTGGTAAGTAAAATTAGTATCCTCGCGGCAACACACTACCAGCGGCTTTGCACCTCACACGACAAAGGTAGAATTAACTTGACCGCACTCTCTATTGGGAACTTACACGCACTGGTTCGTGTTGCAGATATAGGTCACTGGCCCTAGAGGAGTGTACGGCTGCAGTCAATCAAGGCTCGCTAAGAGCTATGGCGTCATCGATGAAAGGCACTTACGCTATAACCCGTGCCCCCTACCCTCCCCATTTGTGGAAAAGGTAAGTATCACTACGGCAGCATTGCAGACATCAAATGCAGAGTCAGTGCATTAACCGCCACAAGAGCTCGCCTGCCTGGGTTGCAGTTTGATCGGCAACGTTCAGTGTCATGAGCTCAGCACTTTCGCCTGCCGCTCGCCGCCGGTATAAAAGAGCATTGCAGGCAAGGAGCTAAGGCCCGGTGGTAGAATCTTGACCGCGGTACTGTTGACGTGTTATCCTCACTTCGCTACCGACGGCCGTGTATACATGAAGAAGGAGGTATCGGTAGTGTGGAAGACAATTTACCAGTTTAGATTGTAGTGCCAGGAAGAAATATCACTATCCGTAGGAATACCATTGCTTGCCACGTCCACAAAATGTACACAGTAAGCACTACAAGGTTAGAAGTACGTTTCATTTTTACTAGTTGGAGCAAACTAAAGGCATCTTTTTGTGACCCCTTTGCGGATCATTCAGCCTGATTGCGCATGATCCGGGCGCTTTTGCGAACAATTTTTGACGTGATTCTGATAGCAATCAACCGTGATCAGTGGTGAGATTTGATCGCAGCGTGATTTCCTCCGCAGGCTAAGCATGCGTGATCAAAGAGTGATTCCAGCCGTTGGACAAGAAAAAAGTTAAAATTTGAAATGGAAGGTCGCGATGTTTTCTTATATTTAGGGATAAATTGAATAATGTTATGATGATTGTTTTAATATTGACTTCCAAAATTTAGTTTCCTTAGTTTTATGCCTGTGTATATTCAAAATGCTTTAAATACTGCTAGTTTAGTTATGCATTTACTTCAAAATTAAATAAGAAATCTATTCCCTACCATTTTTCGTCCAAATTCAATAATAATATATCTTTCGAAAACTGACGTGGCGTCTTTGGGTTGTTTAAAAAAATCGTTGACCGTTCTTGTGCTTTTCAGTAATAATGATGATCATGATCACGGTGATTGTGATCACGAGCGTGGCCACAAAAAAACGCCTTAATTAGAGTTACGACAGGTCCTAAGGACATAAAATGAGTCACAGAAGTTAAACTTACTCAAGTTGGACGAATCGAACGCATCTCAAGCATCAATTGCATTCAAGGAACAGCAACGGTGCCAAAACAGAATTTTGTGCTACACCAGAATTTTTTTTACGATTTTAACTTGAAGAGCAGCCAAAGGAATAGAAACGTGACCAAATGGTCCATGTGGGTACGTCATGGTTAATTAGGTAGGTACTAGTAGACCAAGTGTAATCTGTTACCTGTATTAGGATTACCTATTATCCGAGGTAAATAGCACCCAGTCTTCTTCATTTTGAATAATAGATATTTACTTGCTGCACCCGTGGGAATTCCACGGTGAGTGCATGTTTTCACTTACCTTACTTGACCTGAGATAGCGCTCATATCTTAACCCACCCCGTCTGAACTAACGTCCGCCGCTTAACCCAGTCTATCGTTACCTAACATCTAGTCTGACCTTTCCTAGTACTTTGATTTCAACACTGAATCACGTATTAATTCTGCCAGAAAATAATTCGCACCTGAGTCTTGATAAAGACATACAAATAGGACGGTACATCTAGCAATATTCTCGTATATGCAAATTGCGCACCTTTTCTAAGGTCTGTTTCCTGCAGCTTAGAGATAATTTAGACCTCTTTAAGGTTACACGCTTTAATTTTTTTTTTTTTTTGCAGGTGTATCCGATTTTTTTTCTATTTCGGAACCAGTGGAAACTGATCAGCAGCCCAAAATTTTTCTGCTTCGTTTAATGCGATAGCTATACAGTAATCCCGTGCTTTCCGCCAGGGTTAAGTTCCACCCAGGGGTCGCGAATAGCGAATCCGCGAATAGCGAATACTTAAAACATAGGAAAGAAATAGGTTACGTTCCTGAAAGAAGTACATATCCTCCCTTGAACCTTGAAAGTAGTTGACTGCTTCCGGCCAGAGGTTTTTCCAACAGAAACTGTTCTTACCTGTGTGCAAATAGAAGTGAGTGATGTGTGTTAGAAGGGCTTGATGTGTGCGTCGTGTAGAAGTGCGTGTATGTGTATAGAAGTAAGTGATGTGGGTGTAGAAGTACTCGATGTGTGAGAGTGTAGAAGTGCGTGATGTGTGTGTTGCAGTGCTCGATGTGTGAGTGTGTAGAAGTGCGTGATCTGTGCGTGTAGAAGTGCGTGATGAGAAGGTGTGTGAGAAGGAATGAGCCGTCACAGAAACGACTTCCCATTTCCAGGTTGTAAGTCGGCTGAAGGTTTGTATCCCAGGTGTAATTTTTTGGGCCAAGGTTCATAAGTCGAGAAGTTTGTTGGTCGGGATTCTACTATAGCAAATTACTTTATAGGACCGCGAATAACCGAGGGCGTCCCACGAATAATGGACCACAAAAAACGAACCTGCGAATATATATCGAAGGCTTACTGAATAGCAAAAGAGGACAGGTTGGGTCAATTTCTTCACGCGCAACTGGGTAATCTTCAGTTCTCAACATGTCATTGTATTTGCTCAGACATCGCACTGAATGGGCGGAAGCTTTCCAGCACACCCGCTTAAAAAAAAAGACTTTAGATCAAAGATTCCCTACACTACCCGTTTTTTTTAACCCGTGGTGCATCCTGGCTACGCAAGTGGCCTTATTAGAAATGTCATCCACTACCAGCAAAGCGATTAGAATATTTGTGAAAAAAAAATGGAAAGCGGCAGGTAGATATGATACGGACGAAATGATCCACAATTGAAGACAAAACTCTAAATTCTCCTATTATTGAAGAGCCTGACACAGAAGGTACGTATGTACTAGCGTATTAACCTAATATATAGATTTGATACATTTATTTCACACAGACACATTTGATACATTACAAGTATTTGGTAAGAAGTAATACACTGTAAAATAATGCATCTGCGTAGCCACTGAAAGTTTCAACAAACTTTTAGGCAACACAAAACAAAACAAAAACTAATAAAATTGCATGACGTATTCTTTAAAACGTTTTTTTTAAACAGAATCAGAAATGGGATCTAATAAATACTCATGAAGTTTATTGAGAAGCGTTGCAATTTGAAATACTGTAGCGCGTTTCTCAACGTCCACACGCACAGCTGAGAGATTGAGAACGGAACGTTTCATTTCATAATTTTGTAGAGAATAATGGGACTGAAATACTTTAGAAATACTACAGGATGATTATAGAACACAAATCGAAAAAATTTAAGTAAGAAATAATTGTAAACATCCTGAAATTGCAATATTTGTAAAGACAAGTACAATTCACTGCAACTCATTCCAGGCACATTGTTTTCGCTACGTCTAACGCGTAGTATTCGCCTAAGTATATTATTCAATATTACTTCAAGTTTGTGAATGTGACAACGTGGGGCTCCGCCCCAAATGATGATATTATGGACCAGCACTGAAGGAGCCAATGAGTAGTAAACTATTTTCAATGATTCACGAACAACATAATGGGATATTGCATAGATTATGCCGAGAACCCTGCAAAGCTTGCGCCCAATGTCTTCAATATGGGACTTAAAACACAGTTTTTCATCCAGGATCAGTCCAAGATATCTTATTTGGGGCACCGACTCCAGTAGGTTATTGTTAAAGTAAATAGGTGGTAACTGTTGGTGAGGACAGGGGGAGAAAAGCATTAATTTGGTTTTATTCTCATGAGCAGTTAATCTATTTTGAGTTAACCATTCAGACAACGCATTTAAAAAAGTTTGCATATCAGTTATAGCAGCTTGAAAGTTACTACTATTGGTGTAGAAAACTGTGTCATCCGCATACAATACACAATTCATACCAAGGGTAGTAAAATTAATAAAATGTTAAACAATAGAAGGTAGTCACGGAAAGTGATCCAGTGACTCATGTATAGAAAAGAAGTCATGTATAAAGAAGATAGTTAAGGCCTCCCAAAATATGTTCTAAGCTGTTCTAATTGAGGAAATGGAAAGGACATATAATATGCCAAGATAAACGTGGGCCTCAAGCACGAGGGTGTTCCCACACAGGATCAACTCGCGTAGCAACAGCAAGTCGGGAAAGAAGAGGAAGAATAAAATAAAGTATCATCAGAAAGTGTACGAAAGTGGATGGGAACGAAGCGGTCATCAAAGACCGATGTCTCCAAAGCCTATAGCTAATTGCAAGATAAACCTACCTAATCCCCCTGGAGACGATGCTCCCATTATATGAGGTAGGCGAACCTAAACAAGCTAACCCTATAGCCTGTGGTTCATCCTCTGCCACCAAGAGGGAAACAAAGAAGTTGGCATAACATCAAGCCAAAATAAAAGCAAACTCCATGTCTCACACTTGTGTCCCAGGTTCAAATCCCGCGACCGCCGTCTGTATATGTATCTGTTGAATATTAAAGTCAAACAAATCTCGATGATTCCGCTTAGAACGCGACTCCTGTACGCCAATGATTAGAAAGATAGATGCACAAATTCAGTAACCACTGTCAAATTTATTCTCTAATTAGAAGGCAAAGGGTTATTGTCAGCCCACCATCTGCACTTGACCAGTTTTAGTGTTCAATTTTTTTTTCAATTTTACGAACTTCTAACAATATAATGTGTTTCAGAAAATTGAGATTTATATCAGAGCAAACTCAGGAAAAAAAATCAACTGCAACATTATTGTATGTGCTTGATACAATAGTATTATTAGAGTTGTATTAGCGGAAACTTGAGTGGATATTTTTTTTTTTTGAGGGGGGGGGGAAATTGGTAACGCAACTGAAATTTAAAGTATAGCCGGTCTCCGCTTCTTTGTCCTTTACTTATCGTACCAATCTAGTTTCAGACAAATGTCATATTCTACTCAAAAATAGTTTCAATGACGCAATATTTTCGTGAGGCAATAATTAGTAGGTACGTTTTTCAAGCTAAAAAGCACAGATGTATTTGTTTATACATTTTTTCTGACAAATAACGTAATATTTGCATGCCAGGAGACATTGGTGCAGCAAAGTAACCGAAATTACTCTTTCTAGTCAAGCATTGCAAGCTATTTAGAAAGCGCAACATCTAGCTACATGAAATTAAATCTGGTGGCTGCTAAGAAGTGCAATAACTTCAATTAATATTCATTTGACTTGAGCAACAAAATGACTACACGCCAAAGAAGAGCAGGCGTTATTCTAAAATAAGTATCTTCATTTTAGTGCATGGCCTGTGCGACAATAGTCATCACTGACTCAGCCAAAGAACCACAATGTTTGTAAGACACAATAAAAATACCAGCACCATAATAATTACACTTGTTGCCACAAAAAATATTTCTCCATTATTTTTTCTGTTTTATTACGCAATTCAATATCAGTAAGATAATAATTATCGCTGGCGCAACCAAAGAAAGAAATACAGGAAATCAGGCGCCGAAAAGAACTCTTTTAATTATTGCTCCGCAATACCGGCAGCCTCTCATATCCTGCTCAGCGGCTGCGGATCAATTGCTACAGAAGATTTCATTCCGCATCTGCGGCATTGCAGAAATTGCATAGCCCATAATACGGGCCGGCGCTGCAATATCGGAGTCGTTCACAATTAGTTCGGCGAGAGCAGAAAGTTGCCTCATTACAGAAAGCAGAGGCTGGGCCGAGACAGCGTGTGTTTCTTTACGCAACGAGGAATATTACCGAGGAAATTTAACCCATTACCTGTGTATTGTTTGCACCTAACCTTCAGAATTTCTTTACAAAACGAGAATTTTACTGAGGAAATTTAACCCATTACCTGAGTTTAGTTAGCACCTTAAATTCAGCATTTCTTCACAAACCGAGAAATTTTACAGAGGAAATTCACCCATTATATATTGGTGTTTTGTTAGCACGTTTATTCCGTAATTTTCAAAGAGCAACGTATGCATAAGGCAGATTATTCCGTACGGCATGTTCACACGTCATGTCATTTGTACTCAACGCATTCAAATGTTGCGTTATCTCATGATAAACACACTACTGTGTCTGCCCGAAGATATGCTAAAGCGTTAGCGTTGATCCATTGTCTGAACAATTGGCCCAGTAAATTCAATTTTTGGATATTTATTTTTTTCAGATTTCGAGTGAGTTGGAAAGCAGAACGTTGTTCACTTTTCCGATATTTAAACACCACAGGAACGCATTCGGCGATCAGTTTGAGAGACCAAATTAAAAAATAAACCATCTGGAGTGACCTCTACGGTAGTGCTTAGTAGTCCGTTACATACAGAAGTTTCAATTTTTTAGCGTCAAAAAGCGCAAACGAGAGGTACAAGAGCGAGTTGGCATATACCGGGCTTTGCAAAAGTCCTGACCTGTTTTAAAAATTTGCCATCCGAAGTTCACAAAAGCTTTGTTTATGGTGCACCATCTTGCTGAAACACTTAATCTCCATCTTTGACGATTTTTCTCATCCAAAAAAAGAACTTTTGTGGCCATGATATCCCTGTATTCAGCCCCTGTCAACCTGTAACCGCCCTTGAACCACACTGGAGGCATCTTTTCTTCATTGGAGGCCACAACGCCAAGCATCATCACAGTGGCCGGACGCTTTGTTGTGGAGACATAACGAACATCAGAGATGTCTTGACCAAAGCTCACAACTCAATCGTTGTTTTTGTTGAAGACAGGATGTACGGTTAAGGTCTTCTCATCTTAGAAAATGATGACTCGATTTCCATAACTTTTCAAGTCGTTTAGAAGGCGGGAATATTGCTGTTGGCGCTTTTTAACCATGTCAGCAGATAGCAGCGGTCTTTTCTGACGCTTTAAGCTCTTTCCACCTTCATTCTTTACAGCTCTTGACACGGTTGACACAGAAATCTTCTTCTTCTTCTTCGCAAATTCAGTCATTTTGAGTTTAGGATCATTTCAATGGCTCTTTCAATGGCTCTTCGAACATTCCTTTGTTGAATAACTTGTGGGCTCCCTAAAAGTGGTCGATCTTTGAGGCTTTCATTATTATTAAGGCGGTTTTCGACCCGTTTCATCGTTGATGAACTGACATTTCGCAACCTAACAATGTCCGCCTTCTGGTGACCGGCGCGAAGGAGAGCTGCTATCTTTATCCTTTTTGTTTCCATTACCAAAATGTATAAAAATGAGCACTGTTACCAGTTATTATATCATCTGAAATAGTTTAGGAATAGCCATTGTCAATAAATTTCATCAATTCTTTGAAATGAGTTTCACACTTTGAAAATGCAAAACAGGTCAGGACTTTTGCAAAGCCCGGTACCTACTCTCCACTTGAAAATCTATGGTAGATGCATGAGCGTTAGCGAACCTGGGACGTCATGTAAAATCAAACCCACAATATTGACAAGAGCTACCTTTTTTTGAAGGAATATAATCTACGCAAGTTGGAGCATCCCAGGTACTAGGCGCCTGGGGTTACAAGAGGAACATATAGGTATTTAAATTTAAGTAGTACGGCAAATCACACGTCCAGGAACACCGCACATAGGATCATGCAGTCTGTCGGTAAAGAAAGAAGGAACAACAGAATAAATGTGGTTAGTATTAATAAAAATGTCAAAAATTAAGCGGACATGAATAGAAAGATATATCTAAGAACTAGCATTATACCGCAGGGTATAGCACTGTATAGGTTAATGCGGGAGATAAGCAAAAGTTTTGGAGCACGGCATCAATTAAACAGCCCTCACATAACCAGCGGTTTTCTCACGTTTAAACAACTTCTCTGGAACTGTCTAACATAAAACAAAGACTCTGATTGGTCTACAGCTAGTTAAATGAAGAGTTTATTGTCCCAAGACAACCACAGTTCAACAACCTAGAGTTTGCGAGTGTTGGTACCTCATTGACGTCTACTGCCTGGTGCCTACAGTAATGTCCTGATTTACCATAAATTATGATACCTACGGGATACTACTGATAGTATCACTCTTCATAGCATAGCACGGACGAGCCCAACTATATAATTTATCCTGTGGTCAATGGGCAAGCACAACTAAAGTAACCTTGTGGCCAATCCTATCCCGCTGAAAGACTTCTCAACAGGACGCTTCTCCTTCGGTTCGAAAAATTGTATTTTTGAAATTAGAACGCGTTGTGTCACCAGCGCCCATTTATGATTCTATCAACTCCAGTGTCAGCTAGCGTTGCCTGAAAACCTATCCACTCTCTGTAAACCTGAAATACATTAGTCAAAATCTGTGAACCCAGAACTTGATATTCTCTATCAGGGGCCTCTTTTCAACCTCGTTCTGATTTTGTCAATCATGATGTTAGACTTTATGTGCTAGAAAACTTATTTTATCTAGACGTGAGAACCAGAAAAAAAGGCTCTTCGTCAGGGAGCTCATGCATCCTCAACATCGGCGCTTGTTTGCGCTAGACTTGTAATGATGCCGTGAGAAAGTCAGATTGTCTAGGTTTGTGTAACAGAAAATCTTGTTGCCCAGCGAACCCGATTAATCCACACCACCGGCGTCTGCGTGTGTTGGTCTTGCACTTATACCCTGAGAGAATCAGTTTGTCTAGATTGGCGAATCCAAAAAATGCTCGCTATCAGCGACCCCTATTCATCCTGAAGCCCCGCGCCTGTTTGAGTTGCGCGCAAAGCCAGTTTGCATTTGGCGCACCCGGGGCGGTTAAAGCCACAAAGTCTTCTCATTTCGGCCGCTTTCGGTCCATTGACGGCGATGAGCGGCGCACTTTTTGGCTCCCACGAGACTGGCGAGACCCTCTGAGGCTCATTAGCTCCTCATCCACCTCTTCTTTCTCGCTCTCAGCTAATGATGGTTTTCATCACTGTCGGCCGGGGCGGGGCATGCAAGCGTCAGACTCCCTAACTCTTGGGCCGACTGCCCGGTCGTCTATCCGAGCGGTCTTCTGGCCGGTCAGCCGAGCAATGCGGAGGGGCGTTTTTGCCGAGGAAAAGAAACAAGATTGTGTTTCTCTGAGATAAGGATGGAAATACAATTGTGGAAGGTAATGGCAAAAAATAACGTTATATGTTGGAAAAGTTGTGGTAAGCTAAGGCTCTTATGAAGAGGTACATAAGTAATGGCTGCAGCTAAGGTAGTAATAAAAATACACGGTTATGTATCGGAAAGGGTGCGAAATTCTGTTGGTGGCTTAGGGGATGTATATGTGATGGTACAGAAAGTATTACTGTACATATAACAGAAAAGGCGTAATAAGCTATTGATGTATGACGAAGTAAAATATGGGGCTGTTACAGTTAATTGCTGGAGTTTAAATACAGTTCTATACAGGGTAGGGTAGGTTCAGATAACCAATCGTCCACCTGTAATTTGACGACTAGGTGAAGTTGACCAAATTTCATGGGATAACTTGAGAAAAAGATTAAATTCGACGAATGCTTCAGCCTATGTACTTTGTTCAGACTATATTTACAGACAATTTAAAATTTTCACACGCACGAGTTTCAACCAGTACATTTCAGCATTGTGCCTCGAAGTAAGTATATCAGTTTGTGATAGGCGCATCCTTCACTGATATAGTTTCTAACTTAGCTCTAGATGGTGCTTTCGTGATTGATCCTCATTACTTGTGCCTGTGAGTTTTCGCTTTTTAATTAATACCGCTGTGCTTATACTACAGATTATAGAACAATAGAGATGTAAAACCGTATGATACTCAACTGAAAAAAAATTATTTGATGCAATCATTATATATATAAAGATAACACTGAACTAATGTACATAAAAATTACATACACATTGCACACGCTCTACTATTTCAGGTAGATGCAAGAGTAACGTCTTCCGTTAACGTTCATATTAAAACTACAGAGGCTGCAGACTATGAAAATATTCATTCTTTGACATTTTTAGAGCAAGGAATGGAATACTCTGGGCCGCAGAATACAAGTTGAAATAGAACAAAATTGTTCGATTTTGTTCAAGTCGAAATCTTAATAAGTCCGAGGTTTTGGGGGTCAATGGAGTCGGAACCAGACGCCAGCCGGACTCAGGAGTCGGACTGAACTTGGTCCATGCAACTCCGCAACTCGTGTTTTCGAGTAAAGTTTTGATCTAACTGATTTTCGACCACTTGATGCTAAGCTAAGCCCATCGGAATGGTCCAGTAATCCAAAAAACAGAACGAAGAGAGAGCAAGATGAGAAGAATGTCATGGATGAAGCAGTATTGCCAAATTAAACTCTTTCAATAGATTTCCAGTCACTTAACTATAACAACACGCAATGGCACGCTCTCTCTGAAAACTGCTTTATTGGGAGGTGAAGGAGCCATTCTTTCAAAACTAAATAATAATTATTGCATTATTACCTCCGCCAAGGAGGTCATGTTTTCGTCGGGTTTGTCTGTCCGTCTTTTTGTCCATCTATCTGTCACCAAGATAACTCAAAAAGTTATGAACGGATTGTTATGAAATTTCACGAGTGCGTTCGTTAGTTTGTCGCTGTTTTCAATTTTATGCTTTTTAGCAGAATAACTTGCAAGTTATGGATGGACCTTCATGAAATTTGCAGTAGTTGTTGGTAATTTTCCGAGACATAAATGAATACATTTTGGTCATGATCGGTGGATCTGCTTGCGAGTTTGACTAATATTTGTCGTTATGTTTGTTAGCAGCATAACTCAAAAAATTATGAACGGATCTTCAAGAAAATTGCCACAAACTCTTAATATTGTTAAGGGGCAAAAATTATTAGATTTTGGTGTTGATATAAAGAAAATCATGGTATCGGAACCAATTTCAATTTTTCGTAACCGTTACCTTGCTTGCCTGATGTATGTGCTCTCAGAGTGCTCTAGTTATAATTATTATTAGTCATACTGGTCATACTACTGCCATGCTAGTAATTAGTATTGTTGTAAATTGCAATTAGACCCTACCTACTAACGGCTTACACTACGATCCAACGGAGGAAAAAGGAAGAGGCATATATAAGAGAATAAAAGAGAAACGAGGAACCCACGCACGAATAATCGACACGCATGGGAACAGCAAGTCGGGAAAGAAGAGGAAGAACAGAACAAAGCAACATCAATAGGAATATCAACATAATTTCCAATACCAAAAACTTTCCAATCTTTGCAGGTAATAGCGTAACAGAGTATTACGGCCTACCTCAAATTATTCTGCTAAATCTCTCGAGGATATGGTGACGGTGAGCTATTATCAACAAGTTCTTGCATTGAAACCAGGAAGCAATTACGCTTCTTTAGACTAAAATCCCACGCAAAATACCACAAGAGCCAAATGCGCAAGACGGTGCCACATTTCCGCACAAGCTGGCAAGTGACAGTGCGCTTTTATCAACAATTTCTTATGTTGACGCTTCACAGCGCATGTTAATGCAGTGAAGGTGCGGTTAAACGAGAGCAGGTCTTCAGGCACACTCGTCCATAGGGCGACGCAAGAAGAAGCGGCACATCAGAGGGTTACGTGTTGTCAAATATGTGCCTGAGATAACAGCGACTAAACTCAACACTGACCTTAATCTTGCCGCTGATAAGCGTCCATTTGCGGCTAGGGCTCAAGTGACAGGAAAAATAAAACCGCTTCATGTAGTTAATCAATGGAGAACATAATTGGGAGAGACCATATTACTGAAAATTAACACGTTACTCGTAGCTATAGATTAGATTTGTTTCCCCAACAGCTTCAGGTACATATACTGCACCAGATATACCTACACGATCGAGGCAGCAATGGAAGAGCTTGTGTACTTTACTCTGTGGGTGAAGTGGTAAGGTATCAGACTTAAAATTTGGGATATATTAATTCATTCAATGTCGGAGAAAAATAACTAAATAAAATTAGTCTTTCTCCACAGTGAGGTTCGCGCTTGGAACAGACAGCCGTCGAAATTCATCACAGACAGTCACCACGTTAAAAAAATACGTTCCGACTACTACTGGCAGCAGCACCCTCCAAACATTTGAACTCCTCCGTGATTATTCAGCTTCCATGCACCGACTGTTGCAGCGGCAGCTTTGCACCAAAGTCATACACGCTCAGCCTAAAGTTACGCGTCAGAATCCCAATGGAGCTGCTACAACTGATTTAAATTGGGCAGTCATCCGTGCTACAAAGCTTCCATTTCCTATTTTATATTTACGGGAAAACCGCCTTTGTAGCGAGGTAACACAGCCTGGTTGTGATAAGATCAATACTATTTCTACCAGGCTGTGCTACCTCGTGATAACTGCTGTCATTCCAGTAGGAATATAGTGGCACAAACATCACCGGTTGCAAAATAATACAGCCTGGTTTAAATAGGGTTACAAGACGAAAATGAGGTGATATAGTAAAATATATATGTAGACACAAGAAACCAACCCTGGATCGACGCATATGGTATATCAAGTCGGAAAAGAAGAGAAACAGCAGAATTATATCATTAGTATTCTTAACACGAGTACGAGACGGAGAGCAAGCAAAATGAGAAAATCAAGGAAAGCTGTAATTGTTATAATAACCTATGCTGTACCTAGGGGTGCGGCCCCTATAAAAAAACGGGCAAAACTGTTCTCTGTGGCCCCTACATATATCCCAATCAATGACTCCAAATCAAGGGATATACATGCAGTACGTAGAGGAAGAAATACGGAGATCCCATGCACGGAAGCATACCGCGTTTAGGAACATCTAGTTAGCAATTTGGAAAGACAGATAATACGAAGGTTAGAGTGAGGCTTTATAGGTGTTACAGCAACACAGTCACTACAGCTTCACCAATATTGGTTGATTCATCCGACGGAAAGTCCAATCTCAGAACTCGATAATTTTCGTTGTTTTTATATTTATCACGAGAGGAACTAACGGAGCGGGGATTGGTAGCGCTGCTAGGAGGAACTTGTATGTAGAGTACATCTTAGTATTCCTTTCCTTATACTTAGCGACGTCAATGACACTTGAATCAAGGTAAGTGCTCTAGATAGTTATAGGAGGTGTAATTGAGGAGAGGGCCAGGGTCACGTGTCACCTGCCCCCACCACCTTCCTCCCGCGGATCTGCCCGTGATACTTATTTTAAATAATATTGTTATTATCACGAAGTATTCTTCGTTTTAGAACTCCACCAACGCCTGACGCTGCGCTCCAGGCGGTGAGACTCAATTTATGAAGTCGCATGAGTAAAGTGGTGGCAATAATGATAGCACAATTCAGAATTTTTCGATAACTTGAAAAATACTACGCCAGTTTATGTGAAATTTTGACTTAAAAACCTTATTTCAACTAGTTACCTATTTCTCATCATAGTTTCCCTATAAATTATATGATTAAACTTTTATGATGCAAAGTATAAATTTGTGTTGGAATTTGGGTCGAAATAAAGATAGCACAACTTGAAAAAAACTACATTTCCGCATAACACCATCCAGATTAGAGAAGAAAAATATCAAAACAAACCGGCGTCGCCATATTGGACAGCTGCTCCCCACCTTGTAACCTCTATATATGAAAATTAACCCATTTCTTAGCATGGGAAGACAGTGTGGGTTATCTGAAAAGGAAAAGGGTCAAAAAAGCGCATTAAATGAAGAAGGATACACTATATCTGAGGTTTCTAGGAAGGTTAGCGGATCTATAGAAAGGTGGTAACTAACTTTTTGAAGAACCCAGAAAAATACGGAAAAACGAAGTCTCCTGGCCGCCCTTCAAAATTGAGCCCTACAGCCCGCCGCCGACTTCTCCGTGAGGCGTCTCGGACAGGAGAGGGGTCAAAAAGCCTGCAAACATCCCTGCAATTAAAT
>LQNS02278100.1:11418636-11436654 GCA_001587735.2 Parhyale hawaiensis
AGAAGTACACAGAGGTCTTAGAAACTAGTCTTCTCCCATTTCAAACTGATAAACATCAGCAAGAAGCGGTGTTCCAGCAAGATAATGCCGCCATTCACACAGCGAGGTTGACCACACATTGGCTTAATGCCCATAATATCGCCACTTTAGCTTGGCCTGCTAAGTCACCCGATCTATACCCAATTGAGAATCTTTGGGGATACTCTCACGGCATGTTTACGCCAATGGGAGACAATTTAAGGATAAAGAGAAGCTTGTGGCAGACCATAAATGAATGCTGGGAGGCTATCACTGAAAAAATGGTGACTAATTTAATTAATTTTATGAATAACCGATGTGTACAGGTACGTGTTGCAATCAAAAGGCAACGCTTGTAAACATTAAAAATTATGTTTTTTGCTTACATTGTTTTCTAAAATACAATTTTTTCCATATGTGCTATCTTTATTTCCACCCGATTTGCACCCACTAACTATTATTTTCGTGGTAAAATTTCGTAAAGACAACGAATACAATAATGATTATAAGGAATCGGCAACTAGTTAAAGTAACAATATTCAGTTAAAATTTTAACTATATTGAAGCAGTATTTTTAAATTTATTACAAAATTCCAAAATGTGCTATCATTATTGTCACCACTTTATAAGAATGTTTTATCTCAGTACTCCTGTCGGAAAGTCTCAGCCAGCTGTGTGCGCTACTACTGGCGAGGAAAAGGCTAAGGCATCTCCAGCATTTCATGGTTCGGTGGAACGAATTCGCTCAGCCATGCAGAAACAAAAAAGGAAGAAAAACGGAAACAGAAGAAAGAAAACACTCGTGCGGAAGGTCCCTTCTTGGCTTCCACACGGAAGCAGATAGGAGTCCCAAGAGATGGGTCGCTTGCCACAATTCGGCGGCCAACCTCCCGGAACAGAAGGGGAAGTATAAAGAACCTCCCTAACCTAACAAACTAACCTTCTCAGCAGGAACTACATTTTATGTGGAGAACGCACTCGAGACAGCCCTCGTGTGCGTGTGGCCCATGTAGAGTCTGAACGGGATTGCCAACGTCAGAATATACCCTGAGAACTTATTAAGACAATAAGTCTGACCCCAGCAATATGCTGCCGATATGCAATACGAGCCTAGTTCCTAGCGGGTCCCATGTACAGATTACAGCACAGTGTCTACGCAAGTCGATGCTTATTGTCATCAAAAGGTAGAAACTGATAAATGCGACCAATTTAGAAACAATATTAATGCTCTTTTCAGGTTCAGCGTGGGGATTCAGCAGAAGTTTCATACATCAGAAATATCAGTAATTAAAGTTCATTTACAAGATAAGTCTGGGCCAAGTAAATATGAATTCGCTTAGTCAGTAAAACAGAAAACACTGTTCACGAGAGCGATGTTTGCAGCACAGCTATAGATAACTAAATTCTACAGGCCTTGCTGTTGGAAACATCTCAATAAGACGCGCGGGTTGGCTCGTCAATATTGATCGAAGCCAATCTTACTCGACTTAACTTGTCCGAAATTATAAACAAGAACTGTGGCTCTATCTCTTTGAATTGTACTCCATGTGTTAAGACCGGTGCCCACGAAACCACTTTCGTTGCCGCTAGCAGCCTAGAGCCAACTCAACAAATCCAACTGCGTACTTGAGCCCGTTACTGCCACACGACGTCTATGAAAATCGTGCTCAGATTCTGAAAATATCAATCTCTGTGTACTTAAAGTGCTCATAATAAGGAGCGATAGTTGGAAGTTCACCATTGGCACTTGCTATAGTGTAGAATTTGCAGTAGCGATTTGGATTTTCAAAAATTTTTTATACAGTTAGACTTCGCGCAAGCTGAAGTCGTGCCGCGGCTAGGTACGTAATCGGATCAGTTGAGTTGCTGATATATGGCGGCAACAAAAGTTGTATCGTGGGCACCGGGCTTTAGAAGCAACTCGAATATGAACGCGTTCGACTGAGTCGTCAATATCGTTTTAAGCCAAGCCCGTCTGACTTGTCCGGAAATGCAAACAGGAACTTTAGCTTCGTCACGTCGAGTTGTGGTGTAGGTGCTATAGAAGCACACCCATTATGTTATGCCAATTGAAATATCCATTTTACGGAGAAAGGCTAAGGTGACGGAAGTCTTGCAGATAATGGATTAAGATTCAACACCTGAAACTTGAATCAACGAGCTGAAGCCACGGCATCTGTCAGAAGATTCGGACAGGCGAAGCCTTGAAAGATAAATTTCCCTGCCCAATCGAAGAGGCCCTAAGATGATCCGACCGAAAACTCCCTTTTATGGAGTAAGACCGAGTTCTTGGCAACTTCTGAATTTGTAACAAACGGATCGAAGCCAGTACACCTGGCTGTAGTTTCGGGCAAGTCATGCCTCGAAGGCTTAATTTCGCCGCCCAATCGAACGCGCTCTACTTCAAGCCCGAGAAAGTTACGCAATCAAGCAACATCTTCAGAAAAGTCTCTCAATCGCCAAAATCGGTCCTATACTGTACGTACTAGAAACCTTGCTGGCGAATATGAGGCTTAAAAAGGGTCTTCGTCCACACGCATTCATTCCAAACCAAACTGAAGACTCTGCCACATCCATGCAAACTGAATATCATAACGAAAAAAGCTTAAGTTAGCTAGGTGTTGCCAAGCAGGAACTAGCAAGCAAAGGGGAAATTCTGACAACGAGAGGCGAAGTTAGCAAGATGTCTCTTCTAGACAGAATCTAGTCAAACAAACTAGAAATCCTGTCAGCGGGAGTGGAAGGTAGCAAAATGTCGCTCATAAGCTCGCTCTGTCCAAAAAAAACTGGTAATTTTAACGACGAAAACTGGAATTAGCAAGGAGTCTCTTCTAACCGAGCAAACTGATAACTTTGACGAGAGCAGTAGTTAGGGGCCAGCCAGATGTCCCTGACAAGCGCACTGCATCCATATAAAATGAAATTTCTGATGAATAAAACTGGCATTAACGAAGTTTCCCTACCAAGTAGAATCTGTCGAGCTCAACTGGAAAGTCTCTTGACGAGAACTAGAGTTAGCAAGTGAGTGTCGCCGCCAAGAAACGTCTACCCAACCAAGCTGGAAACCTCACCGGCGGGACCTAAGGTTCCATGCACCAAGGTGTCTCCCGCGCACCACTCCGGTCCAGCACTCAATCAGTTAAATGACCCTTCACTTAAGTGGGAATTGAACAAAAACACGCTGCTGTTGTGGCTGCTATGCGCCGTAAAGCGGCATGAGCTCTCAACTCGACAAAAACATCGGCGGGATGAGGAAGATTTTGCATCATTGGATGCAGTGGGCGAGTCGTACATCAGATAGAGGCGCTCAGCTGCGATGCTGAGCATGCAGTCGAGGCGGCATGAGTTTCGGCTTAGGTTACATATCACTTCTATTCTTACGTATTGCTTAATCCTCCTACCTGTTTCCTGCAAATTTAACGATGAATGTCGCACCATCAGCAGTAACGATGACGCGATTTCATTTATGAGGCACGTTTGGTTACATTCCAATTCTATTTTTACTTTCATGCTTAAGCCTCCTACTTATTGCCTGGAGATACAGAGAAATTCCAAGACGTATGGCGCGCAATGATCAGGAACGACGGCGAGATTTCATTCCAGATGTACGTTTGCAAACGAGCAATATTTTCCTCTTTATTTCAGAGTATAATACACTACTAGTTTCCTGCAAATGCAACGATTTAAAACACTCCATCAACAATAAAGATAATAGTTGAACAAGTTTATTTAAAATTATGTTCCGTGAGACACAGGTTCTCTACTGACAAGCTAACTCGTCCAACCGCTGTCCTACATGTATATGTTGTGCGCGTTTGGTGGATTTGCGCGAATGATCGATCGCACTGCGCGTTTGGTGGATCGTTCAAATTTTAAAATGGAAAAGCAAAAAACCAGTCCTTGGGAGGGGATTGGATGGGCTGTAATTTGGGCTTATATCAGGTTGAATGGGCTTTAATGCCGGATTATGGATTTTGTAGGTGGTTTGCGCGTCGCGCTAGCTAGCTAGCGCGTTTAGGTGGTTACGAGCGCATCATATATACCAACGAATGTAACACGATCGTTTAAAATCATAGTTATACATAAAAGCTTACTCATGCTTTCGCCTTGGCAATATTCATTTTATGTTCATGGTTAATCAACTTGTGTATTTGCATTTCATGTTCATGGTTAATTAAATTACGCATTTTATAAATGCTCCAACTACTGGTATATTCCTAATCATTAGAATCACTGCAACATCGCATTCATGATACCATTGGGTCATATGTTATGATAAGCAAATCAGAACGCCTCGTGGAGTAAGACCATCACCCGCGGTGGGGACAAATTCAACGTCATTTTTGATGGCGAACTAACTCTACATTATTAGCATTTCGTGTCTCAGCCAACCCTCCTGACTGCCCGAAAAAAATTATTATTAGGACTCAACTCCTTCGGCCTCTTTTTTGGGTGAACAGACAACCAAATTCAACGCCTTGTTTTTTTTTATGGCCAGCTTAAGCTACAGCTAGAGTTTTATAACTTTTCACATCTAGATCAACCCATCTGACTCCCTGCAAAATATTATAAACATTGCTCAATTCCTTCTAATTTTTTTTTAGGCGGACGGTAAAAAAATTCATGTACTTAAATCTTCAACCAAAACATTATCATTATTATCATCTTGAGATGGCATTATTTTAAATTGAAAAATACGATGAGAAGCATATTTGAAATTTAGTTACCCACCGCGTTACGCCGTACCTCCCACCTGATAAGCCGAGTTACGGCGGAACGCGTCGTGGGTAACCAAATTTCAAATATGCTTTTCTTCATATTATTATCATTATCTCTCTTGGATTCTCTCGCGGGTGATACCTAACTGGTGGCGAGCGCATGTCGATGGCCACATAATAGTTATTGTGGCTCTATATGGAACAGTCTACATCAACATCTGAGAGGGATTCTGCTGATTTTAAGCGTACAAAAATGCATGCAGAATGGGAATGATAGTCATTCCTCAGTTTAGGGTACCTATTGCACTTAACATCCGACACCCATGTACCAAAATACGCAAAGTATTGCACCTGATGTCACTAACACCGCGACATTTTGTTACTAAAGAAGAAAGAAGAACTCTGCTTGACCGGGCATGCCTCCGCCAAGCACCGCAATGTTAACGATTTAAATTGGACATGAAACCCTTCCTATTCATCATCACCAAAAGTTGGTCATTTGTGCCACTTGATATTTCTGTCAGTTCCTGCATGTTTTCGTGAAGATCCGTCCGTAACGTTTTGCGCTATGTTCTAACAAACGCTAACACAAAAATTTATTATTTATGATTATATTGAATAGCCCAAGCCTCCTTTCTACTACACCGGCGATCTAACAGAGGCAGAAATAAGAAACATGTAGTATGTCGATGAAAATTGGAACCCATGCACGAAGGTGTTCCCACACAAGATCAGCGAGCATGGGAACAACAATTCGGGAAAGAAGAGGAAGAACAGATGTAAGTATGATAAGTAGGAGTTTGAGATCGAAAGAAGTAAAGATGGCACGAATGACAGATGTCCCGAAGGCCTATTGCTTAATTGCATGGCCAAGGTAACCCCAGGTGCCTCTGGGGGTGCTGGTCTCCAATACATCCCCGATAAACGAACCCCATGCCAGGGCCACATATACGCCCGACCGGTTTTTTTTTTTTTTTTGCTAGGATGAGCAACTCGCGGGCCGTTTCGATACATATTTAAATCGGTAGCATAGATACCGTGGTATAAATGACGTCCGAGTTTCGCATCCTTGGATCAAGTCTTCTGTGTAACTGCCTAGTGTGGACCCGGCATAACTAACCTAACCCTATGGCCCAATAAATTGGCCCATCTTAAGTCCCATGAGGAGTGACAAACATCTAGGCTAATCAAGCTAACAAACGGACGAACCAAGCTTTTTGAAAATTTAGTTATTTGTGCCTTTCAACATTTAAACAATTTCTGCAAATGGCAAGAAAACTCGTTCACAATTATTAGGGTTATTGTATTGACAAACATAAAACATACATGAATATGAACGGACAAACGGCCTGATAGATCATCAAATTTTTATTGCCATCGCAGCAGCAGGCACGAAGGCGCTATGTTAGTACTGACACACAGTTTTTACTCAGCATTTCTGCCGGAGATTTCAATTTCAGGTAAACTCACTAGATGAGCTCAATACGTGTCTCAATCTCGGCCGTGTGCGCTGCTACTGGCCGAGAAATAAGGCGCAAAACATCTCTAACCCCATGCGCCACGGGTGAACAAATTAGCTCAGCCACGTAGCATAGGGCCAAGAGACGAAAAACGAAGAGCGAAGACAACAGAAGAGAGAAACACACGTGCGGAGGGTCCCTGCCGTGGCTCCTCTCATGGGAACAGATAGGAGTCCCTCAGGATGGGTCGCTTACCACCATTCGGCGACCCACCTCGCGAAACAGCAGAGGAAATGTGGAGAGCCTACCTGACCAACTAATCTGTAGGAATTGCGGCCAGCTGCAACTTCCCCTGCGGTGAGGGCACTCCGGTCAGCCTTTGGTTGAGTGATGCCCATACATATTCTGACAGAGAAAGGGCCCGCCAGAATATATCCCTGATCGGACAGATCATCACAAATTCTAGTCAGTACAGCCTTTTATAACATTTCAGAACAATTCCTGTAAAACTCGTAAAGATCCGTTCATAACTGATTGAGCTATGATACAAGAAAAAAAAATAGGTAGACAAACACGAATGATTGAAAGGATCTTCATCAAATTTGATCATCTGTTCCTTTTTTTATACCTAACAAATAGCAATACTTGTAAATTTCATTAAGATCCGTCAATAACTTTTTGAATCAACTTGATGGCAGCCAAACGGATAAACAATGAGATAAACACCGACAAAAATGACCTCCTTAGCCGAGGTAACAGATACAATTCGTAAGCAGATACGACTTGAATGCAAAGAGTTATCCCTATAGAAGAAAGGAGCCTTTCTGCGACTAGAGACAATTTTGAGATGCAGACAAGACGTGAACGTGAATGATTGTCCCTTAGGGCAAGAGCCACTTAGTACATACAGCCAGGTAGTGACTGTGAATGATTAATTAATTACCCCTAATGGCAAGAGCCACTTAGCAGATGCAGCAGGAAGTGAATGCGAATAATTACCCCTAATGGCAAGAGTCCTTTAGCGATAGGAAACAACTCTCATATGCAGGCAGGACGTGAATGCGAATAATTACCCCTAATGGCAAGAGCCACTTAGCAGATGCAGCAGGACGTGAATGCGAATAATTACCCCTAATGGCAAGAGCCCTTTAGCGATAGAAAACAACTCTCATATGCAGGCAGGAAGTGAATGCGAATAATTACCCCTAATGACAAGAGCCACTTAGTAAATGCAGGCAGGAAGTGAATGCGAATAATTACCCCTAATGGCAAGAGCCATTTAGCGACCGAAAACAACTCTCATATGCAGGCAGGACGTGAATGCGAATAATTACCCTTAATGGCAAGAGCCACTTAGCAGATGCAGCAGGAAGTGAATGCGAATAATTACCCCTAATGACAAGAGCCACTTAGTAAATGCAGACAGGAAGTGAATGCGAATAATTACCCCTAATGGCAAGAGCCATTTAGCGACAGAAAACAACTCTCATATGCAGGCAGGACGTGAATGCGAATAATTACCTGTAATAGCAAGAGCCACTTAACGACAAAAGACAGCTCTCAGATGCAGTTTCTCTCTGTGGTAGACTCAAGACGCTTTGATGTTCCCGCACGTTTACTAATGCCAGCCCGTCCCAGCTGACAAGGCTTGATGGATGAGGCGCATCTTGCCAGAAATACCCGGTGCTGTACACAGCGATTTTAAGGATCGTGATGAATTTTAAGTTCCTGCAGCCGGATGGAAGCGTCCGTCTGCAGATACAAGCCATCGTATAAATAATTCAAAGACTTAAGTAAAAGTTTTGCCAACTGACGAGGCCCGCGGCGGCGAAGGCAGAGGGATGATGTGGCGAAAAGCCTGATCCGTCTTACCCGTAATGACTTCTTGGCAACTTTCTGCTCATTTGAAAGCCAGAGGAATTGAATCTCTGATCTGTAGACAAGCGTGTTATAAGACCTCCGTCACGACTAGAGTCCGATTACGAGTGAAGATTAATTTGTTACACGCAAGCAACATTATAAATATGAGTGGCCATGCAAGGGTTTTCAGCAGCAGTGGAAGGGGGGGGGGGAGGTCGTGTTCTTGGGAATCAGCTCGAATTTTTAAAAAGAAGTATGAAAAGATTTAAAGCATAGAAAAAAGTCATAAACATGGGAAGCCGAAGCTTCTTAACAGATGTGGGAGGGACACCATATTTTGTAGACACAAGTGTCTTCAATAGATGCATTAAATGCATAGCAACATAATACACGATGAAAGCTCAATCTTTTCAACAACTTACAACGAAATAAATATATATAGGGTGTTCAACATTTATCGTTACCTTTTTCCTACATTTATTAAATAAATTGAAATATACAAACTAAAATAAAAGTGTTGTTTAACTATTGTTGTTTACGAATATTTATTATTTATTCAATATGCCTCCCGTGGGCATCGATAACCTGCTGCTGACGCTTGGAGAACGCTTTGCTAGTCGCTAATGATAGTTTGGAGAACTTTTGCCCATTCCGTCAAGAGTCTTGCCTTCCAAGCCTCCACATTTTTCTAGATGGGAAGCTGAGACCTTGCACTCGAATATGGACCAAGTGCTGAAATCAAGGGGATTAAGGTCTGGGGATGAATGGGGGCCATTCTTCGTGGGAAATGGAGTCTGCCACGTTGCTTGCCAGGCACTCTTGAGTCTATTTTGCTCTATGCGAGGGGGAAGAAAGGGTAAAAGACGCTGCATCGGTAAAAGATACTTAACATATCGCTATTTAAACTACTTAAAAATGTGCTCAAATAACAAGATTGTAACGATAATTTTTGAACATCATCTATATGCGTTATTAACATGATGCAACTTTGTCATAACTGCACTTTTAGTAATAACTATATATAGTTACACTGAAAAGTATTGTCAGAAGAGCAAGACGCATTCCCGTGCAATTACGAAAACTACCAGCCTCGGTATGTCTGTGCCGAACGAATCTCGCATTTTTCTAATGTAAGAACACACCAAGGTAGATCTTTCCAGCCGATGCACACGAAGGCATGCTGAGCCGTAACTCAGGCACTTCAGCAGAGAAACTACTTGTGCAGTATTCAAATACCGCATATTGGGTAGGCGTGGCCTACGTGCGCTACTACGGGCAGGGAAACAAGGCGCAAAGTATAGTAGGAGACACTCGAGTGGTCGGCCTCTTTTACGGCCTTGCACACGAGAGAGATGAGAGAAGTCTAGAGGACTAGGTACGCTACCTCGATCGGCAGCCCACCTCGCGGAACAGAAAAGGATATGGAGAACCTACCTAACTTTACAAAACTATCTTCGATAACAGGAACTGCGGCCAGATGCAACATCTCCGGCGGAAAAGGTACTCGGGTTTGCCCCTGGGGTCGTTAGGCCCATATATATTATGACAAGGATAATTGGGACAATAATTTGCTCTGTGTAGTAGAAGCTATAATTACATTCAAAGTTTAACACTGCACCAGCGATGCGTAGGTACTCTGCATATGGTACCCTCTGTCGTGGAAATACGGTACCTTTGCCTATATATTTTCGGAACAGTGGTCAGCGTGCTAAGCTTTTTTATTTCCTACACCAATATTCCAAAGAGAGAAAGAACTAATAGGCATGAAGTACGCCAAGCAAAGTTGACAAATGCGCATCGGAGAAGCAAGCAAAGAATGCTGAGGTAAAACCGAACAGGGCATAAAAGTAATAAAATGATATAAGCACTGTGGTCAGGAAAAAAAGATGTTCCGGTGGGTTACAAAGGGCTCCCCATGGGAACACGACTCTCCGTATCACTACATACGCACATCTAGCCCTGTGTCCCATTCTGGGCAAGAATAAAGTTGGGGAGGGGGACACCTGGGCTTCAATCTAGCATTTTTATTAAATTTGAAAAGCCACAAATTTTGATTTTGTATTTCGATTACATTTAGTACAAACTCTATCACTCATTTGGGCTAGGATCCTAATCTTCTTCAATCCATTATGTGCGCTGAGGGAATCACACCATGGATTTAACTGACCCTACTGTAACAAGAGAAGAGCGGATAGACTAGCAGCGATGACAAGACCTCGGCTTGACTCACTTCCTAAGAAGGGTCGGGCCAGCGATAGGGCACGTAACCGATCGTGGAGATATGGTGGGCTGGGGAAAACCGGCGCTGTATTTTTTTTCACTATGTACTGACGCTTCAAATTAGACTTCTATTATTTATTATATTCTAGAGTGTGAACCTCCCTCTTTCACAAAAGCGACGATCAAAGAGAGAAAGCGCGAAGGGTCGTGCTTGACGATCGAAACGTGAAATTCATGAACGAGATTGTTGCCACACAGGGTCAAATCTTGGAATCTGATCATAGATTATGAGCACTAATTCTAATGATTGCTGACACCGTATAAAGAACTACTCTATACTACAATGTAGCGAGGTGACACCAGATATGATCTGTTATTGGAGTTATTAAGCAAATGGAAACAGTAACTACGAAAACAGCGTCATATTTGTGATTCTAAGAAAAATATTATACTCGCGACTGGTTTCAATAGGCATTAAAGCAATCTTTCGACGCATTGGCGAATAAGAATTAACCTATATGATCATTGAGAATTTTTTCCGATAGTTCTGAGTAAATCTTCAGTAAGCTAAAATTTCAATTTTTGTTCTTTTAGATCCCGAACCTCTGGTTTAATATGCACCTGACCCATTCCGTAACATTGAAGAAAGCAACTCTCATCAATTAAAGCTTCTAAATTTGATGCAAATTTTAGGAGGAGCGAAGCCTTTCATCTTGGTATTGATGCCCAAAGTTGCACATTACAGCATGTAGAAAGACATAACAATTTTTTGCATAAGTTACCGTAATATTGAATCAATATTATCACCCTAACTCGCTCTTATTACCACGCAAAAATGATAATAATAATAAATGTAATTATAACTGTATAGCTGATACATGTTTTCCGACGGTACATATTTCCAGGACCAGACACTTATGCTCTGCTTAATCTGTATCGAAGTTTTACATTTCCCAATTTTTTCTAAACCCTGCTCACGTTTTCTAAACCCTGCTCACGTTTTCTATAAATTTTCAGGGACTGACGAATATTCCGCAAAGCGCGTAATTCGATCGCACTCAGCTCCGACAGAGTTACATTAGAGTGAAAGTGCGCTGAATTTGGTCCTTTACTGTAATAATTGCAGGAAAAACAGATATTTCGAGATATAGTTCCATTAATAAAGAATGAAGAATAGATATTTCCATGTATTCGAGAGTTATTTTCATAGACATTTTTATCAATACTTCACTGAAAAAAAAAATAAATTCGTTGTTGAAATTCTTTCAACCGTGGTTGCATCAGTTCCATCATGTGATAAATCTAGTGACCGTTTTTGTCTATCACTTCCCACATTCAAGTAATCGCGCGCTTTTGCTGATACTTTGCTAGAATTATTCCTTCAGAACGCCCACTGGGTGCATTTTTAGAGGTATAATAATTATAATGCAATAGGTACAAGAATGGGAAGTACAAGAGGCTAATTAACTTGATATGCCATGGCGAATTTCCAGTTGCATGTCTAATAATATCAGCGTCCAATATTGACTTGGGCTTGCGGCCTCAGGAGAAAAGAAAAATGCGTGGCCCTGTGATAACTGTATGGGGAATAGGTATTTTGATTTGGTACCGTAACTCTTCAATATACAAGTTTTACTATCCGGTACCTATCTACTGCACAGCTTGAGAATATTCCTGACATCTCATGTGGACTCTTATGGTCACTTGGGACGTCAGTCTCGGCGATTCCTTTGTTAGCTCTGAACAGTACAGGGGCATGCATGGCACCCAGTAGGGCTTCCTCTCCCTCCCTCCAGATCAATGCTAGGGAAAGTTCATAAGCGTCATAGAGAAGAGGCCATTGAGACTGACATCTGCGCACAATGTGAAGCCTCACTAATAGCCAATTATATGAATGGTAGGAGCTGCTATCTGAAATCTCTCTATGTATGCAGTCAATAGTCCCACATTCCTATTATAGAAACAGCTTGGGAAATCATATGTGAAATTTCCTTTCTGAAGTTCCGACGACCTCGTGATGGGAATAGATCCCAATGGTTCACTGGAGCTTGGTTTTCCCAGGAGTTCAGACAGCATTAAAACGAAGGAAATCATAAGGAGAAAAAGTTCAATTCAGCAATGAATCAAAATGAGACGCAACTGCCGCCATTAGTGGTACCGCAAATTAACTTTTCTACTTCGGAAAACTTATCTAAGAAAAAAAGCCGCCAATAATTATTATAATTCAGGATAGACGAAGCCCACTGCATCCAGAGTAGGGTATTTACCAAAACGATGAATTTGTTCACTGTATCGTCTGAAGCAGTTCTATGGAGAAGATAAGCTTTTTCTAAAGTGCATCGTATCTACCTGAAAAAGTAGGGCCTATCCGTGTATGTATGTTTGCCAAGCCTTTTCGCCGTAGTGGCTTAGTGTCACGTTGCAGAGATGCCAACATATCAGTGGTACCAACTTTGCAGCTGCATGTGCTTTGATCCGCTTGGAGACACAACTACAGAAATCACTCTGGACAATCCAGGCGACCTGATAAGAACTTGCACCCAAATTGCATAAAAAACTAAGCTCCCACTTAGCGCATATGGGCGGCCTATCACGAAGCACACTCCATTATCTCATAACTCGAGCAGAGCTGCATCGGACGCAGCAATATATGCATGAAGGTGCGGCACAATCATGAGTTCAACTCACACTTTACTCCCCCAATTTAAGGTAGACATTATCTGGACAAGTTTCTTACGAAGACATCTAAGAGCCGAACGCGATCATTCTAATCAGAGGCTGATGTTCAGAGACCGAAGAATGAGTGTCATGCTTGTGGACTTTAATAAATTGAATCTTGGCCGCGAGGAGCATGGAACCATAAGAGCAGCATGAGCTCAAATGTCTGGTTGAAGAATCCTTGCTCTGAAGAGAGTTTAGTTCTGCTAGCTCACGGCACTTATTATTTTGCTTATTTTTCGTAGCTAATCTGCAGTTTAACGGGACCTTATCCAAGTGTTGTTATTTTACTTCACGGATTATTTACCGTATTGTATTCCTTCGGGGCGAAGAAGCCCTCGTGGAGAGGTTGCACAGAATGGGCGAATAGAGATAATCTCAACTCGCCCACACCCCAAAGTATCCTGCGGTCTCGTTTCACCCTAGCGTCGCTGTTATGGAAACCGAAATTTTCAATGCGAACGGTGAAATGTTATCTCAATTTTAGCTAGGTTTTGCTAACCCCCGCTAAAGGGCATTTTTACAGGAAGACGTTAGGACAAAGTACCTTTGAAGTAAAATAACACGATTTGCTGAATGTACGGCTAAGTGGAAGCTGCAATCTAGAAAATCACTGGACGCTGTGTATTGAAATACGCTTACTTATAAAATACAGAATAGAACTTAGAAGGTTCGACCGAAGGGTGATCACGAATGAGTCTTAAACTTCCGAACAGAATTATTACAAAAACTGTGTAAAAGTGACACTAATTTCCCTAGCTAGCTAACCATATACCACCCTAAGCAATGGTACAAAGTACACCTAATACCTACAGATTGGGATATATGGTTAGTGGTCCCTGGTGCGGTAGAAATCTCTGAGCTTCGACACGATATAGATAAACAGATGCGAAGTTAAGAAGCCCAGTCTGTCACCAAAAATGGCGTTTGAAAGAGAAAGACCAGGGTTATGTAACACGCCGAGAGTAAATACTTTTACTGATTAGTAGAGTCTGGGCATTAAGCAACAACGGTTTAAGTGCTTCAAGCATTAAAAATAAGCAAGTATAGCATCCAAAGTAAGCGCTTATGTTGACGAATTTAAGCATTGTACTTTAGACGGGAAAAATACAAAGCAAAATAAGCATCAACATTTTCCTATTATAAGCGTTAAAAAAAATAAGATATAATTTCAAAAATTTTTGGAGCCACATCAACACGAAAAACAACTCTATAAGCGGGCATTATTCAGGGCATAGACCTTTGGCAATCCGCTCTAGGTAACAACAGGTAACACCCATAATGGAACTTGTTTTTTTTTTCCGCTGTAAGCCTACATCTTTGCCTATATTAGCAATTGAAAGTTTCAGCAACGGAATGCAAAGAGCATTTAAAATTATTTTCAATGTAAGCAACAGTTGCAAAAGCCAGTTAGAAACTGCAAGTGAATTCTAAAAGCTTCACCACTGCTGCTTGTTATAAAGTAAAAACTGCAAAAAACGACTCATACGTTATATATTCATTTCAGTCAGAGCCGAAGCCTTGGGCGTTGCAGCGCAATCAAATACTAAGTTGCATTGCAATGCAACTTTGGAGTACGTGTGCCCACGCTCCTAATTTTATGTCTGTGCATGTTCAAAATGTATTAAATACTGCTAATTCACTTATTCATTGCTTCAAATAAATAAAAATTTCTAAAAATCCATTCCTCACCGTCTTTCGTGTAAATATGATTGGAATCCAAATTTCGAAAATAGACATGGCTTCTCTGGTTTGTTTACAAAATCATAGACCGTTCTTGTGCTCTTCAGTGATCATGATGATCATGATCACGGTGATTCTGATCACGAGCGTGGCCACAAAGAGACGCCTTACGTACGCGCTACTCTCGTATGTTGTTAGTTTGTTGCGCACAATAAATAGACAGGTACACGATAACACTCAAAACTAGAAAGGGTCTCCGAACAATTTAAGCGTAGGTAGGCTAATTACCGGAACAACTTAAGCTCCAGCAAATATTTTTAAGCACTAACAAAAATTTTTAAGGGCTCAAAAATTTTTAAGCACTAAGAAAAATTTTCAAACGCTAGCAAAATTTGGATGTGGTTACCAGCATTTTAAGCGCCACACTATCTGACCATTTTTTTAAGCAGCTTGAGCAAAATAAGCATCAAGCATTTATTTAAAGCAATGTCCGGGCTCTACTGATCAGTTTAGGCCACCATTTCCACTACAAAGGCGACCTCACAGAAGAAAAAAGAAAGGACGTATAATAGGTTAATAGAAACGGCCACCTCATGCAGGAGGGTGTTGCCATACTGCATCGATGTGCATGACAACAGGAAGCTGGGAAAGAAGAGGAAAAAGAGACTGACGCATCTGCAGTAGAAGCACGAAAATATGTTTCGATACAACACGTCTCAAAAATCAGCAAAAGTCCTCAACTAAGTTTCGCCACCAAAAACTTGAGATATCAGAAGAGATGCCCAAATCAAGTGAATAACTATCAGCTGAAAATGAAAAAAATTAATAGGCTAGGAATATTTTATGGGAAACTCAGACATTGAGAAAATTCACCAAGGGCTATCTGAGGCAAAAATTTCACTACCATGGTCGGGCAAAGTAAAGTGTCAGATTCCCGCAAAAACTGTATGTATACACTGTCGTTCAAGAGGTAAGTAGCTGGTGCGGTGGTAAAACTGGGAATATGATAATTATGATAATATTGTCTTGAGGTGGTATTATTTCAAATACTGAAGAAAACGAATAGAAGCACAATTAGAGATTTTGTTACCCACGGCGCGTTTCGCCGTGGGTAACACGCGTTTCGCCGTGGGTCGTGTGTAATAAAATTTCTAATTGTGCTTTTATTCGTTTTCTTCAATTATGATAATAATAATAATAGGTAAGTTAGTGCTCTTGTGGTTTAAGAGTGCGCAATATAAGCGCACTAACTCCAGCGATCCCACTACTAATTTTCTAAAGAAATTTACTGCATACCAGCTCGCTGTTTTCCGTCATCGTACGCCTGGTAGCGGATTGTAACATTTTTTTAATTTCATAGGATGTGAAAAACTAAAATCCATACTAAGCATATTCTTAACTGAGAAAATGTAAAATGTGATCCAATTCGCCAAGCAATGCTGCGCAATGGTATTCCGTAGAAGTTTTTTTTTTTTTTTTTGTTCACGATCTTTATTAATCCTCTAGAGCCTGAGCGTAGACCGCAACAGTACTATGCGCTGCCGCTGGCGTCCAAAAGTCGGCAACAGAAAAATGGGATTTTCTCAAGAGCTATTCTTTTCCCCCATTCTAATACTGAAGAAAAAAATTCCAAGGTACCCAACATTTTTTTGCGGAGAAGGTATCTTGGATACAGCGGGGACGCACTTGGACGCTTGCCTACATGACCGTGTCTGGACATGTTCATAACAACTCTTGAGAAAATCCCATTTTTCCCAGTTTGGCGGCCAGCGTCGCGTCAGAGGCCACCTGGACCTAAGAGTCAAGTACTGTTGCGGTTTATGGCCTGAGTTTAACTTCTCCTTCCGCATAAGGATAACACGAATTGTAAAGCCAACAAATGTGCACACAGGTACTAATTTTAAAGCTAAACATCACTTTCTGTTACAACAGAATATAACTAAATTAAATGTGTTTTGGGGCGGGTTCAGACCACAGCCAAAAAAATGTGTTCTCGTAGCGTCCGACTACGTTGCTGGGTTCGTTGAACTAGAAGTACAGTACGCCACTTTCTGAGCACTATTATTGTTCACTTCAAATTTAAAGAGATATTAAAAACTTTGCTCGTGAGACATGCTAAGCTATTTGACTCAACGAGTAGCATTTTAATAACTTATTTTTGTAATAGAGGCCGGACATTAAACAACAACGGTTTAAGCGCGTTAAGCAGTAAATACAAGCAGGTATAGCATCCAAAATAAGCGCTTATGTTGACGAACTTAAGCATTGTACTTTAGGCGGGAAAAAATACAAGGCAAAATAAGCACCAACATTTTCCTATTATAAGCACTTAAAACAAAAATAGGATATAATTTCAAACATTTTTGGAGCTATGTCCACGCGAAAAACAACTCTAAGCGGGCAGTATTCGGGGTATAGACTTTCGGCGTTCCGCTCTAGGTAACAAAAGGTAACACCCATCATGGAATTAGCCCTTTTCCCGCTGTAAGCCTACATACAAATTTGGCTCAATTTGTAATTGAAAGTTTCGGTGATGGAGTGCAAAGAACATTTAAAATTATTTTCAAGATAAGCAACAGTTGCAAAAGCCAGTTAAAATTTGTAAGTGAATTTCAGTCCTTAAACAAACTCAGTCGACAGAGGCTAGCTTGAAAAAAAGTTTGTAAGTTTGATGGGAAAATGAGGCTCTTCATGTGACAAGCTACAGAAGCAACACCAACTTGTTTTCTTTTTCAGAGTTGTGCCACAGAGCAACGTAAAGTGCATAGAGTGTCTATGTGGGTCTTTTTGTGACCACCTTACGAATCATTCCGCCTGATTACGCCTGATCCGTGCGTTTATGATACCACTTTTTGGCGTGATTCTGATAGCAATCATCTGTGGTCATCGGTAAAAATTGTTCGAACAGTGATTTCACTAGCGGGCTGATCATGCATAATCAAAGAGTAATTCAAGCTGTTAGACAAGCAAAAATTCAAAATTTGAAGTTCAAAGTTCGAGATATTTTCTTATGTTTAAGGATAACTTCGATAATATTATGATTGTTTGTATTACTGACTTCCAGAATTTTAGTTTCGTTATAGCGTGTTCACACAATCGCAAAAATTGCTCAGTCACGCAACTTTTTCCCTTCGGCCGTCTCGTTGCCGTAACTGCTACTCATGGTGCGTGAATGCCAGTCTAAAACTGTGCATCATTCAACTTTAAACTAACAGATTAGATTAGATTAGATTAGATTAGATTAGATTAGATTAGATAGGCGGCAGTAGACGAACCAAAAGGCCCATTCCCAAAAAGACACCGGGATTTACACCCCGATCCTCTATGAGCTATTGCCATTA
>LQNS02278100.1:11448342-11467558 GCA_001587735.2 Parhyale hawaiensis
AAACAGCGAGACAACGGCGTGTTTTTGCAGAAATTTTAGAGTTTCTCTCCGAGGAAAACAAATGTAATGGAGCCAAGCGTGTCGGAGAGACATCCGTAATTCGTGATGGTCGCTGATGCGTCCGGCGCTGCATGGCGTGGTGCGTGAACACGCGTGGTGGTGGGTGCGAAAATGTTCGTGACCCATAGCTTTGAACCGCGGACAAATTTACCCAAGACGGGCATTTCTTCAGTATTTTTGTGAAGGAAAAAAGTAGCGCCAACGATTACGTCACAGTTAAAAAATTGTAGGTTCGTATCCATGATACCACTGCTATTTAGATATCACCAGCCGCGCCAAGAGAGAGTAATGACGTCGCAACGGTCTCGAGCGGTCGATATGAGGTGCACGTATAAGTTGTGAGCTTGTGTATATATACTTTTGTCTGCGCTTTATGCCACGGGTCAAGCAAGTGACAGGAACGTACATTTTTTTTATAAGTTTAGGAAATCAAAACTGTCCATGAGCTTCGATCTTCGTCTTTCATTAGTGAGTATACGACTATGGGCAGGCCCGATAGGCCAGTGGAATTAATTTTCTGAGGCTCGACCAGGGATTTCTAGCAGAGTTTAGCAAAGCCCCGGTAAAACTCCCTCCACAAACCACAGTTCATTTACAGAAGATAGTTGTGTCAGATCTGCGTGTATGCAGTACACTACGCCTTGATATCTTCAGAATTGAGACGTCAAAATTACGTCACGCCACTGTGGAAATATCAAAGATTCCTCGNAACCACAGTTCATTTACAGAAGATAGTTGTGTCAGATCTGCGTGTATGCAGTACACTACGCCTTGATATCTTCAGAATTGAGACGTCAAAATTACGTCACGCCACTGTGAAAATATCAAAGATTCCTCGCTGCCACAGTGGCATGACGCAATTGTGACGTCACAATTCTGAAAAATTAAGGGCGTAGCGACTACACACAAATCTGACACAACTCTCTTTTGTAAATGAACTGTGGGACAAACCCTGGGCTCGACATATCCTAAAATTCAAACAGGTCCCCTGTCTTCAACCCGTTGATCCCAGTGTATGGCGGTAACTCCTAGTCGAGCACAGGTGAGATTTCCGAGAACTCCATCTTACTCGTAAACTGGATATTCCAGTCAGTCCAACAGTCAACATAAGTGGGTTGCCGCCGGCACCAGCAGCAGCCCGATTCCAAGTGACGCAGCCAAAGTTATTGTCTGCAGTTCCGGACAAGTCATATGCCGAGGGGGCTTGGCTTAGATCAATTTGACAACCAAATAAAACGATTATTTTTATATTCCTACTCTAACCTCCCTACCCACAGAGTACACTGTGATCCAAAGAGAGGAAGAAAGAAGGGATAAAGAATGTCAAGAGAAACGTGGAACCCACGCACGAGTCAACGAGCATGGGAACAGCAAGTCAGGAAAGATGAGGAAGAACAGAATAAAGCATGAGCAAGTAGCAGTATGAAATCAGGAAGGAAGCAAAGTGGACACGAAAGAATGACGTCCCGAAGGCCTATAGAACCCTATAGCCCATCCTGTGCCCCCTGAGGGGCCAAATCGAACGATTCCTATGGTATTGCGGACCCAAGCTCTTCTTAATTATTGCTATGCTTACTCCCTTAAAAGGTAAAAGCTGCCTTGATCCCACCCACACCCTAACTAGAGCACTCTGAGAGCGCATACCTCCGTCAAGCGATGCAACGGTAGGAAAAATTCAAATTGGCTCTGAAACCATAATTTTCATTGTATAAACTCCAAAATCTAATAATTTGTGCCTTTTGATAGTAATAACAGCTGTGCAATTTTCTTGAAGATCCGTTCATAACTTTTTGAGTTATGCTGTTAACAAACGTTGTGACAAACACGATTCAAAGATACAAACGAACAAACCGATCTGCACCAAAATTTGATCATTACTGTCTTTTGCTATTACTAACAACCCCTACAAATTTCATTAAGATCCATGCATTTTTTTTAGTTATTGTGCTAACAAGCATGAAAATAAAATAGTGACAAACGAACGAATGAACAAGCGGATCATTGCCAAAATTTAGTCATTTACGCTTCGTTATATACCTAACAACTCATGTCAATTTTATAGAAATCCATTCGTAACTTTTTGAGTTATAGCATCGAGAAAAATGAGGCAGACAAACAAACGGATGGACATATCTTCACCAAAAGTTAATCATCTGTTCCTCCTAACATACCTAACAATTCCTGTATATTTCGTCCAAATCGATTCATAACTTTTTGAGTTATCTTAGTGAAAGACAGAAAGACAAACACGACGAAAACATAACCTCCATGGCCGAGGTAACTAGGAAACGTCATCTAATGTTACACGGGCATTTCTTTAACTGTGTAGCATGTCAAAGACACGGGAAACACAGGACTGGCATATACTGCTTTCGAGTTGCCTACACACTGTATAAAAATTAGCACGTACCACGCGGCATGCACATGTACCACCTGTCATCACGTGCGATCGCTATAATGTAGCAGTTGCATGGAAAGTAGCCCCTAGACTGACAATTCTGTAAAAGCGTCGTTTTGAAATAATGCGCAGCACGTAGAAATGTGCGTGCTCGCTTTTCGGAAGTATACAGAGCAGAAGTAGCTACTTGCAGCAGCATGACACGTACATTTAAACAAGGGCATGCAGCTTCCGTAGATTTCGCAAAAGGCTTTTATGGGTCGAGAACACGCACTTATATTTTTGACAATCTTCTGTCGTGAGACACTGCAATATTGCTAACCCTCCTTCTTCTTTTCGAAGCATTTATAGCTCTCAAAATAGAGTCCCAAGCTCCAGTTCGTGTTATTCTCTAGTAAAATTATTCGCGTGAGAGATAAAAATATGTTAAAAACATTTAAATCCTTTTTTCCCTTCACGAAAAGGGAATAAAAGCTCACAACCTCCAATATTCTCACTACGGGCATTCTTCGGCTTGTGAAGTGCAATTCGAAATTTGCGCAAGTCGCGGAGACGACATCGTTTTCTATAAATAAGTTCCGGGATAATTCCTTATATTGCTATATCAGAGATACACTAGGAGGAGGCATTAAAAAAACTTTGTTTCTATCTGAAACCAAAAGAGACTTCTATTATTAAAATGCAAATTGTTAGATGGAAAAACACTATCAAATTTTAACTTTATTCATACAGTTCATCAAGCAGATACTCCAAATTTCCTCTCGTAAGAAAAACGTCTCTAAATAAAGTAATGAGAGATTGTGCAGTCTTTCTTCGGATTTGTTACACAAAGCATTAAATAAGCTTCAAAGCTTAGTATTGAGTAGACTAAGAAGTTATAAATCAATTATTATAGCAATAAGACTGTGAATTTTTCACAGGGAACGAGATGATTCTACCTTACAACGGCATAGCTCGTCTTCAACTAGATACCTGCAATAGTTTTCTTTGATAATCCGGCAAGTCGAGAATACAATTCGAGCAACTCGAGTACTCGGTAGCTCGCGCACATCGAATTTCGCCCAAATTGAACTTGTGCAATTCGAGGAATCCGTGTATCAGTATCGCTATTATCATCTGGGTGAGTGTATACTATGGGCAATCGTCTAAGTATAAGTTAGGCATGTTAGATATCTTAAACGATAAACTAATTTAAATCCCAATTAGCTTTTTAGCAAGGGTGACAAAGTGAGCATTATAATTATTTGAAACTCATCGTTTTAGCCTTCCTATCTAATATATATGAATTTCTTGAAATATGCGATGACGTCTTTCCTTTACTTTGTAACTTGGTGCTGCTGACGAAACTTGAAGTTTCGTCCCCCCGAAGACAGGCTTCGTGCAATAGCTCGAAAGCCTGGGGTCAAATAAATAAGAAAACCCAGAAGACTTTCAAAAAATGCTCTAGCAATATATATATGTATTCCACACACATCAACTACGATCCCAAGAGAAGAAGTAAAAAGGGACATGCATCAGGACGGTAAAAATAAGGGAGCCGTGCGTAAGGTTGCTGCCACACGTACAACATCAACGTGCATGGGCACTGCAAGTCAGAAAGAAATACTAGGAGCACTAAACACAGAACAAATAAGTAGGCAACTTTTGAAGTACAGCGAAACGTAGGCGACGGATACAAAAAAATGCACTACAAGCAAAAAAAAAAAAAATGCTGCACTATCGTATATATAATATAAAATTATACTATGACGGAATTTATGGAGTCCAGCCCAACAAAAATACATTAAACTTCTCTTGTCACGGGGTGCTGAAAAAACTGTTGTTAAAAATACGGGTATAATAACTAATGAAATTCACGATTTTCCTGTAATTTTCTTTTCCTTACTGCTAAAAAGTTTGAGCGGAATTTACAGGACATTACCGTAGATTTTTACGTGTTTTTTTTTTCTAGCAAACGGAATTTTTTATGAACTATATTGCGTCCGCAGAAGTTTCTGTACATTAACAGATATACAGAAGAACATCGTATGCTTAAAATTTCAGCAGGCACATGCGGCAAACTTTCATTTCATAACAGAAGCTGAAAGTGTTTCAGCTCCAGTCTTGGTCAAGAAGAACCATTATCCCACACGAGATGCAACAAATCTTATTCTATCAAAAACGTAAATTCTACTGAAAAGATCTCAGACGAGCACAATAAACTCAATGGATAAGTGCGCATGCGCCTCAATTGCTTCTCGTCACGGAAGAGGTCAAACTGAGTTCAGAAACCGGTGCCACTTTATCACAGGTGTGGAACTGGGAATGTTTAAAAAGGAAGCTGCGCAATTCGTCTACGGTACTTAAGTGCCTTTAGTATTGACGGTAACACGATACATATAAGCGTTCGCAGAAATGCGTGTGGAAGCCGCGTAATTCGTCAACTACTTAATTTAGTGCCTTAATGCTATTTAGTATTGACGGTAAGTCGACGAAAATCAGCGTTCGTAGAAATGAATCAGTCTTCTGGTTTCTCAAATACACGTTTCGTAAATTTCCGGTATATAATAGTCAACTCAGTAATTAAGGAAGTACGGATACCTTGGAGTGGATTCTTCGATTTGCATTTCCGTTTTACCAAAATCAACAAAATAAGATCAAAAGTTGTTGCAAGTAATGTATATTAAAGAATCTGTGAATGAGGTTAAATTGCCCGACTCAAAAGGAAAATGCAGTCTTTAGCTGTTGTAAACTACGCATTCGTGGCAATAATGATACGCCGTTTCTTACTTAGCACCAAGATCGACTAATGAAATATAATTATGACCATGATATTAAACTCCCAGTTTAATTATATTTATTAGGTAAACGAAACCGCTTGCACGGTTTTTATGCTGAATAATATACATGATAATATACAGGCGGTACTAGTCATACGCGATACATACAGTAAGTCTGAGAAAAAAATTTTGGGCGTATAATGATTTACTATATTTCTCCTTGCAAGTTTCCTTCGAGTGAAACCAAAACACACGAGTTTCTGGGTATACTATTGTTAAGTGGTTTCAGTAGTCGTAGACTATGAAATACTAATACTTTTCTAATTTTCTTTTCTACCCGATGCTTCCAGTCCTATTTTATCACCAGGAAAAGAAGGAATAAGTGACTGCTGCTTCACTTGAACGAAGAATGTAAGCGGCTGTAAGAGCCTAAGTTTTACGAACTTAGCAAGCACGTATATATTTTTTCTGCGTAGTATAGATTTACAGGAACTAAATATTCGTCGTGTATTAGAAAATCGCGTAACTTTATTGAGGGTAAGAGGAGTGCCGACTGTTCCTCTATAAATAGAGAGCTAACAATGACTTCACTCCGTGTACCAATGTTTGATCACGGGTGTGCATAGATAGCCTGCCTGCTTGATGCAAAGAAAGTCTCCCACTTGATGTTATTGCGCGATGCCAGATCGTGGGTCGCTGGCGTTGTATTTATGTCACGATTGAGCAAAGTTGACCAAATGCCAGAGCACAAATAGTGTCGAGATCGTGACTGTGGAACGAATCAATGCAGGGTGTAACGGCGCTGTCCTTTCTTACGGTCGTCGTGGAATCCAACCTCTCATTTGTCACGACGGTCGTACGGGTCTGCCGCGGCGGTCAGTTCGCTTGCCTTATAAGTAGATCTGTGCAGGACTGCGGACACGCAAGCCGCTCTTGAAACTTGACAGTGAGCAATCCAATACCTATACACTCTTACTTTCGTGCTGGAAATGAAACGTGGGTGCCCTCTTGCTGGAGAAGAAATGGTCTAACTTAATATTGTAACTGCTTTGGCTCGGGTCTGGGGACATACCAACTTCTCTCAACACCTGGCCCACACCAACTCTTACTTTGTTGCTGGAAATCAAACGCTGCTGCCGTCTTGCTGTCAAAGATACAGTCCTGCCTAATAATGTAACTGCTGCGGCCTGGACTGGAGACGAGCCAACTGCTCTAACAACTCGGCCGAGGGCAATTAACTGCACAGACTCTCTAATAGGAAACCAAGCTCCAGTGTCCTCTTTCTGCAGAGTATCTTCCGCTGACTGTAACTGCTTCGGCAACTGCTCATAAAACATGGAAACAACCAATCAAAATGCTCGCATTTTTTTTTTTTTTTTTTTTTTGCCGGAAATCAAGAGGTGGTGTCTAACCATAAACAAGGCAGTAAGTACCTACCGCCACGGATTAGGAATGGGAAAAAATTGAAGGAGGGTAACGAAGGTACACAGAAATACAAGACAACGCCTTTATTGAGCAAAAACAAATTGTCTGATCTGCGTTTAGGAATCCCTTGAGGGGAATATATTAACAAATATTCTTTTCCTTTCTAAGTGAAATGTTACATTTACAACCCATGCAGGGTGATAAGAAAAAGATGCTATAGATGTGTCAGAGAAGCGTTCTATATACTTGAGTGTGTCCTAGGCCAGCGTGCACTATAGTTTCGGGGTTCAGTGTCCCTAAGACTTTAATAACGCATGGCTACGATATGCTGCGAACTGTGGGTTTCCGCAAAGACTATAGTATTGTTCTGCATGCGTTCATTTGTGGCAGCACGGTAAGGAGCATGACAACACTCAGCTCTCTTCCTCCATTGAATGAAATTGGCGGCGCTTTGTGCTTTCCAAATAATAAATTGGAAATCAAGCAGGCCGACACGACGTATCTTCTGTAATCTAAATACAACGGCAGCGAACAAAGTGAAGAATTAACGAATATTTTTTGCATTCAATTTTGACGGCCGGGGACTCAAGTCTTTATGGAAACATAATAAATTCAGTCCTCGCAGACACCCACGCCTCACAGCACAACCTCCCACTACAAGGAAACATACACTGAGCTCGGTAGAGGCAGCCTGCGGACACACACCTATACCGTTGCCAATAGAGCCCTCGCCTTCCAGTGCGCTAGAGCGGGGTTTGAACACAAGTGTGAGTGTATGTTTGTTTATTTATCTATCTGTATCGTTCGCGTCGCATTGTGATATGAACAGATAGGATGAAATTTACATTTAACGATAGTGAAATTCCGATTGAAATAATTATCATATGTACATATGCAAATACGGAATTGCAATTAATATTATGGCTGGTACGGTCTCGCTCACCTCTTATGATCATTCAAGTTGGTAGCTGCAGTACATCCTTAATAACCAAATTCGCACCCCAAGCCTGATCAATTACAGCGGGGTAGACTATGCCGGATGATAAGTCATGTTTCATGATATAATGAAGTACTATACATGTTTCATTAGCAGCGCTGCAGGCTTCTTAACAGCTAGAGCGTGTCAATTCTCAATTTTTTTTTCTTATCGTAACGCGGCAATGCAAGCACTGAAGACGTCGCATTCGATTTAGCTACAGTTTTGCGATGGTATGCCACAGATCCCAAAATGTAAAACCGCGACAAAAACAATCCTCAAAATGCAAACCGTTGCAAATTCAAATCAAACTAGAACGCCTCGTGGCGTAAGACCATCACCCGAGGTGGAGGAAAAAATTCAACCGTCGCTTTTGATGGCCAGCTAATGCTAGTTTCTCATATAGATGCTGTGTCCAACAAGGCTAGCGCCGCACTGACCGCAACGTGCAGATCTCTTAATAATAACATAGGAAAAATGGGATGCCTCGTCGCGTGAGACGATCTGCCGCGGTGGAGGCAAATTCGACCCGATGGATGAAAAATTCAACGCCGTCATTTTTCATGACCAGCTAGGACCAGTTTTTTGGCAAGGGTCACATCTAGTTCAACCCATCAAATTCCATATAAAAAATTATGAAGATTGCTCAGCTCCTTCGACCACTTATTGGTGGACAGACAAATATACAAATATATTTTCAGGTATATACAAATATACATACAAATATATACTTGAATCTTCAACGAAAACACTATCACCTCTCTCACTTCGTTCGTGGGTGATAATTAATCGTGAGGAACCGACGTTCTTGCTTACGGAAAGCTCCTAGAGCAAGTCGATCAGTGTTTGTATTCTTCTGGTCTGATTGGCGCGGATATCTGGAGCAGGGGTCTGTTGCTTACGGTATGGGGTCTGATGTACCAGCCGATCACGTCTTGCTGTGTGAGGCTGGTGCTAATTAGTGCTGGGAAAGCAGGTGCGCTTGGACGTGGGACGAGGTGTTGAGATGGAAATCATGAACCTACTTAACTTTTATATTTTAACAGTATAGGTACTCTGAAAGTTGGTCAAGTACAGCAGCAGATTTTTGTATCTTCATGCATCAAATGTGCTGCCCAAAATATCGGCGGCCTGGAAATCCTCTTTAAAAAATAATAAAACAAACACAAAACTTTCCATCGACAAAATAAAAATATCTTTCATGATTGGACAGCAATCAGTGCTGTTTATATTGTTTTTACCGTGATCATAAGTTACTCAAGTTGTACAACGCTTACCGTTTCAAGCCAAACTTACGTATGTACTACGAGGGACCTATATAGTGAGTCCGTAGTTAACCCTCGCACTGTTCATAAATCCCTGGCCCGATATCAATTGTTTATTTGACCGCCATATGCCCTATTAGCTCAGGACGACAAGGAATTTCAGCGTAGGAGTTTGCCAAGGGTAGCTACCGGTACTTGTACATAGAATACGAATCAAATTGCGGATACGGGATGGGTGGGCCCAGTTCTCGATTCACAGCCAATGATATTTGAACTACGGGCGAGATTGAGTTAAGAATGAGTTGCATTTCTAATGGAAACTGCACTTTCAAAAAAACTGATGTAGGCTGGTAAAATCGAGGGGAATCAACACTTTACGCTGAAATGCGGTCTACTTCGGAGCATCGGCGGATATTGCCCAGCCTGGCCGTTGGGCTACGCTCTATTTTGTATTTGTCTACAGAGGCCGCCACAGCTCGGATAATCTGTGGCCGACTACAGCCGTCAACTCCGCTGGACCCTACAGAGGATTTATCTGCAGCACGAACCAGTGCAGTGTGAGTGTGTGCGGTTAAGCAACCTTTACGAGCGAAAAGGCGTTCTTGCGAAGTAGCATATTCTGGTTCACCTTGCCTGTTCCAGGCTGTGCTGCTTCACTACAAAGACTATACTTTCCCGTTAGAATACAACAGAACAACGAACCCTTGCTGCAAAATAACACAGCCTGGTGTTCATAAGGTTAATTGGGAATCCACTGTCACGGACATCTCACCGACTAATTTCTTGATAAAATTTAGAAAAAAAATATTGTAGTCAGTGCTTAACCATCTATACTACCCTCATTAAAATTCAAGTTTCAAACAACAGCATTATATGAGAGTTGGCCCTGAGGTTTACCAGACGGATAAAAGGTTAAGCATAAGCATTGGTGATCCAAGGAGCAGAAGGAAGAAGAGACATTGACAATGTAAAGCGAACCGAGTGCCCCTTGGACACAGGAACCGCAAGAAGGGAAATCGGAGGAATTAACGTCTGTATATCGGCACGGCCGAATACGTATCCCAGTAATGAATTCCATGCCGGCATAGATGAGAGATGAAACACCAACCGAACTAACCCATTTGGCATCTCAAAGTCTCCAGGGTAAGTAAAGAAGTGGACATCGGCCAGAGCCTATGCGTTACTTCCAAAGATTTCATGAGGAGGAATAGAAGGAAACAATTCGGAATAATCCTATATAACGTGCAGAGGTCATCAAGACCAGCCTTTGGGAGACGAGTCTTAAATTCTGAAGAATATTAACTCTTCCTTCTTGCCGTAACATACGTAGGTATAGCTATATGTTACTCTTCACATAGTGTTATTTTTTGGGAAAGGTAAATTAATTAATGAAAGAACGAGTTAATAAACACGAAACGAACTGAAGACAATAATTGGGAGGCCGTCGAGAGCGCCGACACGTCGGAGGAAGCCGCCGTGTCGGGGACGCGCGAAGAAGGAAAAGCTCGGCGGCATGAGAGACGGAGGCTTTTTTGGAGCCTGCCGTGACTTCCTGAGCGATGGGTGCAAAAACCCGCACTGGGTGTGGTAACTGGTGGTGGTGATGGTGGTAAATGGTGTTGGTTTGGTTGCGGACAATTGGTGGTAAATGGCGGTGTTGTTGTGGTAAATAGTGGTAGCGGAGGTGTGGTAATGTCAGAGTGGTAGTAAATGGTGGTAATGTGGCAGGGCTAAAGAAGGTGGCATATGGTAGTGGTGTGGCTGTAGTAAAGAAGTGGCACAATAGTACTGGTGTGGCTGTGGTGAACAGGTGGCACAATGGAAGTGGTGTGGTTTAGTGGCTGTGGTATAGAGGTGGTCCATGGTAATGGTGCGGCTATTGTAAAGAGGCGGGCATGGTAGTGGCGAGGCTGTGGTAAAGAAGTGTTATATGGTAGTGGTGTGGCTGTGGTAGAGGCAGTACAATGGTAGTGGAGTGAGTGTCGTAACGAGGTGGAAAATGGTACTGGTGTGGCTGGTGTAAAAAGGTGGTACAATGGTGCGGTAAAAAAAATGGTACATGGAAGTTGTGTGGCAGAGATTGTAGTGTGTGGCTGTGAAAAAATGGTACATGGTAGTGGTGTGGCTGTAACAAACGGGTGTTAAATGATAGTTTTGTGGTTGTGGCAAAAGTGTGCTAACTGGCGGTGGTACTGTAGATGTAGTAGAGTACCTGTACCAAAGTAAAACGAGAATACATATAAAGCTGTGCATGAAAATAAGCAAAAGGATCGCTTTATAGTGTAAGGGCAACACTAAATTATATTGTTAAATCTTTCATAACTAGCGATATTCTATTAAGGTACTTACATGTGCAGCACCAAAGCGTTATAGGAACCCCAAGTAACGATGTAACTGATAATGCATTCAGACTTTCAGCAGTATAAGTAGTAGTAAAATTAATAAGTAGGTACTTTCCTAACTTAGCCTCCCCATTCTTAAAGTTCGCTGGGACTCAGAAAAAGAGCTAAGGAAAAAGGAAAACGTAGCACCATATGTCAAGCCAAACTAGACACCAACGCAAAGGGATAACAGAGGGGAAAGAAAAGGAAGAGTAGCAGCAAGGTCAGTAGTAGAAGTATGCAGAACGAAAGAAGCAAAATGGGCACCAAAGTAATGGCAACTGCTAGCATGCAGTCAGTCTCCCACCCGTACCTCAGTCAACACCATCAACTCAACCCGAGCAATCCCTCCAACACGAGCAGCGCTATAGCCATTTTAAATCAAAACAAACACCACTAAAAGTAGTTAAGACGTTTAAACGTGAACGCTAGCCCTGCACCAATTTATGCACAGCGACAGCAATTTCGTTCAGATTTATAATTCCTCACAACAGCAAATACTGCATAAAGAAAACGTTTCATCAACGCCAACACTGCACAAAATCACCCGCTCAAAGCTATGAATGCAACATTTAATTTCAAATAACAGCAGCTGTAGAAACGACATTTACACTTCCAACAACAGCATTCCTGTCGTATCATCAACTGCTCCAAATCATGCCAAGCCAAAACCATCCAGTCTACAAGAGCACGGAAGCCAAATAATGCAATACACTCAAACTTCTAAATCATTGCTATACCACGGGACCAGAACTGCGGTAAATCAAGCAGAGGCAGAACTATCCCGTCAATATGAGCGGCAGCAACACCTGTTTCCAGCGATCCAAAGGAAGGGACATTTCCGCTGCACCGCCTGTTCGCAGTCCATTAGATTCTGGAAAGCATTAACGAGAGCATTCGTCCTATCTGCCAACCGGGGCGACTTTGACGTAAGCTCTGGATACTTCCAGGCGAGCGTTATCGCCGTACAGCCGCCGATGCAGAGCGTCGAGAAACAGAATGGAAGCAATAAAGATAAGAGCTTCATTACAAAGTGACATGTGGCGCCTCCGGTGCATCTGTGAGTGGAGTACACAAGGTTCAGGTGTCATTGCAATGATAAGACTGGCTTGGTAGCGGGCAAAGGTGGGCATTGCTATTAAGCGCGAAAGCTGCAAATGCAAGCCGTTCGTTCTCTGGCACAGTGACGCCGTAACTAAAATGATAAGCCGATGGACTTGTTGCACTTTGGGAATTGAAGGCCTAGAGCCATCAGCCTCGGCAAGAAGCAATTTTCGTCATTTTAAGAGCTATTATCGCCATGCTAAAGCCGGTTATATTGGCTTTTTTTAGCAGAAACTGTTGGGATTTTTGAGAGATTATTGGTACATAAAAGGCGGCTGTGTAGGTACTTTAAAAGTGCGNAAGCAATTTTCGTCATTTTAAGAGCTATTATCGCCATGCTAAAGCCGGTTATATTGGCTTTTTTTAGCAGAAACTGTTGGGATTTTTGAGAGATTATTGGTACATAAAAGGCGGCTGTGTAGGTACTTTAAAAGTGCGAACGATCATTCTTAATGTAATTACTGATACTTCCTGAGACGATCACCAAAATGATTAGGGTAACAGTGCAAATGATAATTACCCTCTTGATTATTCTTTTTCGAAGCAATGAGCCTATACAAATATTCAGCGTATCATCGTTTCTTATCAGTATTACTAACCACGGGTAATTTACTGATAATTTAGATAGAGCAGGCGACCACTCAATAACTGCACTCTTAAGTTCTCTTTTAGTTTAGTAATACTAGTTTCATACCACATCCAAAATATACAGACGATAGCACAAAGTCATTGTAATTGTCACTAAGATAGCTTATATGGGGGCAGGAGTAGATATTTAGTAGAAATTCTATAAAAAGACTGGGAAATAACAGAATTATGAAAGTAGATTTTTCACCCAAATTTTAAACATACTCACAGCTAAGAATACAGGCCGCATAAGTGTTGAACGGTAATTAATAACTTATTAACAATAAGGCGATTAAAACAAATATTCCAAAACAATGCTATACTCCAGCTAAGCATAACACTGATAGGTCGATATTTTGTCAGTTGCCGTATTTTGACAGTTGCCGTATTTTGTTGTGGCCGTATTTTGTCAGTTACCGTATTTTGTGAGTTGCCGTATTTTGTCAGTTACCGTACTTTGTCAGTTGCCGTATTTTGTCAATAACTGTATTTTATCAGTTACCGCATTAGATAATATAACTATGGGAGTAACTTCAGCTATATGGGATAAAACATTTACCTTATTACGTATTTTTCTTGAGAAACACAACCTTCAAAAACCAACTCCTTGGCTATTCTGAAAAAAAAAAAACTCCCAAGGTAAATCTCGCTTGAAATGCACTTTTCCAAAAATTTTGTGCAAATTAGCCTAGGCTCAAAAATTTCTTCTTTTTTTAGGAAGAGAGGAACCAAAGAATCCATGTCAACGTAACTCGCATTTCTTTTACGGTGTATCTACTTCTTAGTGCTGCGAACGAAGCAGAAATGTAACAGGAACCTCTATTCGACCGGATGCTTGGTAGTTGGCAGAAAACCGGATAGCCGGAAATTGACCTGATGTTACAAGGGTGCTCGGTACTTTAAGTACTTCGCACCATCTGTTTCATTTGTTTACTTATATTCAGAGCTACAGCCACTTCTCTGCGGTATGGTATTCCGAGAGAGGAAGGAACAGCGGACAATTCTGCTGTGTCAAGAACGGCGTGAAACCTGTACACAGAGGATTCCTGCACTTGATAGTCAGCCTACAGAGACGCAACGCGGGATTTTGAAAAAGGATGTAAAGACAGGTATAGTCTGTAGATAGAAGGTGCTCCCACAGTGGATCAACGCGAATAAGCACATGCAGAAAATCGAGAAAGAATCGTACGAAATTAACAGAATAAGAATGGCAAAATTAAAAAGAAGCAAACGGAAAGAAACAAAAGTGAGCTCCAAAGAAAGTCACCCAAAACAGTACTAAGGGTAAGTAAACGAAGAGGCTGTCCCCACAGGCCGGGGCGCAACTCCCCACAACATAGGAAGGGCGGAGAAAAGAAGGAACCTATGGGCAGAGATCATGTCCCACGGCAATGCTTGGAGCGAAAAGGAAGAGCCAAGCAATACGTAACTATTAGTGAGTATAAGAGAAGAAGAAATGAGGACTCACAGGCTCATCTTAACTAATTGAGTATATCTAAATTATACTAAAACTCTGTGAACCTTGCTTGCTTCTTTATTTATTTATTTATTTATTTATTTATTTGTGCCGCGCTTGTTTGCACACAGCTTCTTCGCTTTTAGACGGGAAGAAATTCGAGGTATTGGGGAGCAGTCGCATTCTTTCCGTGTATTAGCTCTTTAATTCGATTGTATCTGTGATACGGAAGTTAAACTGAGCTGGGCCCCACGAACGGGTATGATCAATTCAGTGGTGCCGTGAGCAATACAAATGAAATACGTAATATATAAATTGATTTTGCTTACAACCTGAGTGTTGAATATTCGTTAGAGAAGCAAAGAATCTGTTGATAGTAAACCGTACTGGCCGCTCCTTGACGGGCAGGAGAGCACGGCCGAATAGCAAGTGGTCTATACCCGGCTACATAACACCTGTTTTTTTGCGAAAGTAAAGATGATCGTGATGATGACCCAACGGGTCGCGGGTCGTCTAGCTCCCACATAAAAGTTGAAACAAAATTGACAAGTAATTAATTTCGAAAAGTCAGAAGATCGGAAAAGCAACACAGCAACTGTACAAAATATGATGATGAAATATAATTTTAATATAATTCTAACGGTGCCCGAATACAACTGAACAGCTACAGCTTTGTAAATTGAACATGAAAACTACCGCCTACTTAAAAAATAAAAACAAATTTAATTAGAATTATTATTATTACGGTATATTTCTAGTTTAAGTCTCCCTACCCACAGCATGCACTGTGGTCCAAGGAAAGAAAGAATGAAAGGACACAGTATGCCAAGAGAAACTTGTAACCCAAGCACTATAGGGTGTTCCCTCCCAGGATAAACGAACATGGGAACATCAAGTCGGGAAAGAAAAGGAAGAACAGTATAAAGAATCATCAGTAGGAGAATGAAACTAGAAGGAAGTGAGTGGTTCGAAAGACATCCGTCCGTCCCGAATGTCTAGCTAAGGTAATAGTACCGTATCCTATGGGGACCTCTGGGGACCCTACAAACTCCACGTCACATACGTTAAGCGAATCTACCTTTTTGGAATGACTAGACGACCCATGACCCGTTGGGTTGTCAGCACGATTGTATTTGCTTCCGGAAAAGCAAGTGTTATTCAGCTGGCCATAGACAACACGCTATTCGGCCGTCCACTCCTGCCCGTACTGGTCGCCATCAACAGATTCTTTGCTTCTCTAACGAATATTCAACACGCAGTCTGTCAGCAAATTCAATTGATATGTTACGTATTCCAGTTGTATTTTCGCTAGCAACTTTGAAATTACCGCGCCCGTTCTTGCAACCAAGGGGCTGGTTCCACGTGCGTATCACAGATACAATCGAATTAAAGAGCTAATCCATGGAAGTATTGGGGGGGGGGGCTGTGTCCTAGTCCCTCGAATTTCTTCCCTTCTAAAAGCGAAGAAGCTGTGTCAAACAAGACAAGTAGATAAATCAGTCAGCAAGCACGGTTTACAGACTTTTAGTATAATCTAGATAGATGTCCCAGTATAAGAACCAGACGACACAGGAACGTCATAAATGTAACACCTTGAAGCACGTACGTGAGTGTGTAAGCGGCAAAATTAAATGAGCAAAAGTCTGGTTTTGCCGCAAGATATTCTTAACGAAGGGAATGTTTGCATAACATTTCGCAAGAAGAGCCTCCAAATTTATACGTTAATTAGGCTCAACAGAAAGACCTCAAAATATTTGTCACGCCAAACATAACAAAGACGTTTGGCCTACTAGTTATTTAACCTATACAAGAATTATATATCTCAGTTTTTCACTCTCATTTGCACCTAGACTAACTCCTGCAGTCAATTCTCTTTTTTTTTTAGTTAGATGAAAAAAGTTGGTTCGTGGGGATTCGCACTGGTACTTCAAATACATAAATAATACCTACCATGACAAAACTGGAACGCCTCGTGGCGTAAAACCATCACCCGAAGTATAGGGCAAATTCAACGCCGACATTTCTGATGGGCAGCTAATTCAAAATTTTTGCCATTTTTCACAGCTCAGTCAACCCACCTGATTGCCTACGAAAAATCATTATCGCTATTGTGACTGAACTTCTACCTCTTTTGTGTGGACAGACAACATTCATTGCCATTGCGTCATTTTTTATGACCAGCTAATTTGAGTTTTTGACATTAATCACATCTAGGTTAACCCACCAATCTCCTTGCAAAAAATTATGAGCATTACTTAACTCCTTCTACCTCTTTTTGGGGTGAGCAGATATATATGTATATAGTTACACATATACCTAAATCTTCAACGAAAATATTATCACCTCTCTTCTCTTCGATCGCGGGTGATAAATATACATCATTTATGTATATCATTTAGCGATAAATACAATTAAATATATGCATAAAATAAGATTTCAAAGGGAAGGCCCCAGCAATTTACCACGTCGTGTACCACGGACCAATTAGGGAGCCACAGACTAACTTAGCCAATAGCCTACTCTACAAAACCTGCCACCGAACACGTCCGTTGAAACAAACTGAAAAGAAAGCCCCTCCCCCCCCCCCAACATTCGTCACGTGGACCATTACGGACCAGCTGTTCCACAAAACCGGTACACTTCGCTGATACCTCACACCATAAAAAGTTTATGCGAATATCAGTAAAAGCTTTACGGCACGCCGTCACACTTTGACTAATCTCAAATTGCTGTAGTAAAATTGCAGTATATCTCGTTGTTCGCTCGTAATGTTAAGTGCATCAGTTTTGTGAATGGTGGGATTCTCAAATAGTGTGCGCAGACTCCATAAGAGGCAGGATCGTCAGTTATTTTTCCAAAATTGTCCATTTTTGGAACTGCGCCATTTGCTTCATAAATTGCACCGGTTGAAAAAATTGTAGGATTCTCTCAATCGTCAAATTATTATCCTCAACTTGCTATATTTCAAAGAACAGCAATTTTTCGCATGAACCGTATTTACCACAAGAATCGTGTTAATGACAAGTAAGAAAATTTTGGGTATTTAATCTCACAATCATCCATATTGTTGCCAAATTTTTCCGCTGTCTATCAAAGTGAGACAAACTCGTGTGGACTGCAGGCGTATTTGACTTGCCAACGGTGATGGAGATAATCTATTCCGATGCGCATTAACTTGACTGGAATTCCATCTTAATGACTGAATTTGTTATGGTATTTTTGAACGATAATTAGACGTTAGTAGGTAAACGATTGCGCTTGATACGTCCGAAAACTCAACTCTGTTGGAAGCTTGAATGTCCTGCCACCTCAAGATTGTTCGGTTAGTAAGAAACACAATAACTTTAGTCCAACGCTAAAGTTTGAAGGTCCGGACAAGTTAGTCACTATAGTTAAATTATCTCACTTCTCTTTCGTTGTTGCCAGAGTGTGACCAAGCCGGAAAAAGACTAATTTCCTCCGTCAAAGAGGTCACGTTTTTGATGAGTTGGTCTATTTGTCTGTCACCACGATAACTCAAAGAGTTATTAACGGATTTGTATGAAATTTACAGGTATTATTAGGTATGGTAGGTAAGGAGGAACAGATGATTAACTTTTAGGGAAGAACTGTTTGAAATGTTGTAAAACAAAAATGAAGGAATTTTTGTGATGATCAATTAGTTCGTGTGCTTAAGTTATGTTAGTCAGGAACATAGCTCAAAAAGTAATGAACGGATATTGATGAAAATTGTAGAAATTATTAGATATTGTTATACTGACAAAATTTTGGTCGTCATTGGTTTGTCCATTTCTATGTTTTACTAATGTACGTCAAAATGTTTGTCGCAACATAACTCAAGAAATTACGGACCGACATTCACGAAATTTAAAGATTAGTTATAGTCAGTTGTTTAAGCCTCCGTTTCTGCACGAAGACGATGTCACAGAAGAAGAAAAAAAGGACATACAGGAAATATGTCGCTAGAAACAGTGAACCCATGCACGAGGGTGTTCCCACACAGGATCAATGCGCATGGGAACAGCAAATCGGGAAAGAAGAGGAAGAACAGCCAAATGTACGATCAGTAGGAGTATGAAATCGGAAGGAAGCAAAGTGGGCACGAAAGACAGTCGTCCCGAAGGCCTTACTAATGGCTAAGGCAACCAACAGTGTCCCCAACCCAACTGATCATATTCTGGTGATGATAATGAGGAAATCCTACTTTCAGGATCAATTTAAAGTTTTAAGAAAACATTGCCTGGCTTTGGCGGAGATATGCGCTCTTAGATTGCTCTAATTTAACAATATTATTGTACAGGGCCGCGAAAGTTATTTCAATCACGCAAAACTATACATGACGTGAGCAACATGGCTAGACATTTAGCTTTACAGAAACTCGACATGTAAACAGCATTACTTGAGATTATAATTATATACTCATCAGAATTTCCTTGACATGTAAGCAACGTGATTGCCATTAACCCATTACAATTTGCTCGACAAACACGCAGCATAACTTTACGTACACCGGGCACCAACTCCTTGACATCTACACAGAACAATCGCACATAGACAAAAAGTACAATAAACGCTCAAGACCGTAACGAAATTCCGCGGAACAATACTGAAGCGATTACGTGGCAGGAGAGTAAGCAGCTCTTCACAAATTAGGGTGACAGTTGTGTAGCAAGTCGATGAGAAGCAGAGAGCGGCAAGCGTTGATGTAACCTATGATAACATTGTTGTTTTCTTGGTACAAAGAACTCGGCAAAAAGCACAAGAA
>LQNS02278100.1:11467906-11491685 GCA_001587735.2 Parhyale hawaiensis
CGGCAAGCGTTGATGTAACCTATGATAACATTGTTGTTTTCTTGGTACAAAGAACTCGGCAAAAAGCACAAGAAGACAAGGGGGAAGTCTGAGAAAAGAGGAGGTGGTGGAGATCGGGAGAGACAAGCGGCAGGGAAGCTAACGGATGGTCGCATAGAACAAAGGAGCGTTGTCGAACTGTGTCGCAGGAGACAAACAACTGCCTAAACCAACCACACGCAAACACCGCAACCCCAAATTAGGGAGGTTCTGTAGTGCACAACTGAAAAGCCTAACGCTGTGGCTGCAGGGTCTGCTAAGGTCTGGTGGCGACCGTGACACAGAAAAAAAGAAGTGCTGGCGGCAATTTCGGTTAACCGATTCGTCACACGAAAAATTCAATGAAAATCGAGTGCCGATGCAGCATGTGACCTCTCTGAAATTCATGTACAATATAGGTAACTAGAAGTTAAGTTGAGTGTCCTGTTCTAGCTGACACGAATATATCATAACCTATTCTTACCTAACCTGAAATGCATACCTCCAGATGGGTCACATACCGTACGTGGAGACAGAAAACACGATAATAGTTTTTGGACATAAGGTATTTATTAAATTAGGTATTTTATGTAAATAATATGTAATCTCTCACGTCTCTACGTCATGAATTTATTGTCTTCAAAATTTATGCATGAAATGGTTCTATAGCAGACTTGTAAAACAACAATATAGGCATCTTTTTACATCAGCTAACGTCGACTTCTCGGCGAGTCATCTGCCTGATACACGCGGATGGGCGTACCGTGTACACATGATTTTGTTGCCAACTTATTCGATGATACAATTCTGGATATAGAGCCACCTATCATTAAATTAATAGACTAGACGAGTTTGCATAGATTTTTACTTACAGCCGATAAAATAATACCGGACGATAAGATCACTAAATATTATTTAGGTACACATGTTCTCACAATCAACGGAACAGATCAAGTAATTCTGGCAGTAAACAGTAAGGAAACATTATTATAACGGATGTGCGTATGTTTTTATTACCAACATAACCGATAAAATAACTGCGCGGAGGTAAAAAGTCACCCAACATCATTACGGCGAGGATCACATGTTTTTTATACCAAGTTAACCGATTAAATAATTCCGGGCGTAAAAGGTTAAGAAACAATTCGGCATTTCTGAACATGTTTTATCCTCGCTTTCCCCTCGTCATGCAACAACGCCAAGTTAACTGCCACACAATGCTACTGTAGAGTGCCTGAGGCCCTCAGTGCCAGGAAGATGCCCTCACGTCAGGCCACGTGGCCATGTCAACTTCCCTCGCATAAAAGGCCCTGGCAGCGGTGGGATTCGAACCCACGCCTCCGAAGAGACTGGTGCCTTAAACCAGCGCCTTAGACCGCTCGGCCACGCTACCTTGCCTAGCTACGACCGTAGCTTTGATTTTGTATAAGGCTTACTGAAAAATTTGTATGCATTAGATCATAGATAAATTTGACCCTCTCGAACTCGTCTACGGTGTTGCACGAAAGGGAAAGTAGTGGATACAGAATGTGCAATGACAAAGCAGGAGTTATTGAACGAGACTACAAAGCATAAGAAAGATGAGGAGAAGCAAAAGAAAGTTTTTAGTGCGATCAAAATGGACAGAAGAGCCGAGCCAAAATGAGGTTTGAAGGGAGTTTTCAACTGGCAAAATAATCAGGCCAATGGTAATAATAGAATAAAATTATGATCTTTCGAAGAATCTCACTTCTCGCAGCCTAGAATATTCTACGGGATTCTACGGCGGTATGAGAGTCACAAGCATCGAGCCCCAAACACAAGTTTAGAGATTCACACGTTGCCAAGACCTATATGCTTTGGCGCTGCCATAGTGGACTGTACATCATAAAACGACGCAGAATGGGCGCAAAAAAAAAAAAAAAACGTCCTGGTAGTCTAGCTAAGGCTACCTTTCGAGTCCTCTGGGAGTACCGGTACTGTTCATAATATAAAATGGAAGAACCTACTGACAGACGTTCCATCTGTCCAGTCCCCATATCTACTGAAACGATGCTCTTCAAGATATAGTAGTAAGCATACTAATAGTGACCCTATACTGGCGCCTTCCCAATAGTTATTATAAGCCTGCGGTACTCGTTGCACCTCATAAGAAAAAAAAAAGACTCAGGAGGGTTTCCCAGGAGCCAGGTAGCGAGTATGAGAGAGAAGGACCAGTGCGAAAGACTGGCAGCGATGTCCGAGAGATACGCTAATGCTGTGAGAGATAACGAGGCGCTGGGTCTGGCGAGGAGATGATGGCCGCAGCAGCAGGAGTGATGGTGGGGTCTAGAGTACAGAGGATCTGGTGCTACAGTAGAATTATTAATATATTTATTTCGGTTATTCACTATATGATTTGAGAATCTCATGTCACTCTAAAGTTTTTATCAATTTTGTTAATGAATATTTTCCACAACTCCGAGGTTTAGCTGCTTGGAGAACAGTACATCGTGCACTGCGCATGCATGTTCATATCAGGAATTGTTGTGCTAGATGATAAGACGTACTGCCTTTCGGTTATTCACGGTGTGATTTAAGAATCCATTGTTACTAGAAAACCTTGTTAATAATTTACTATCTATACTGTATACGATGGCGGAGGCAGCGTGTAACGCGCCGTTTGACAGAGCGTATTTGGTGTCAAAGCGGCAAAATAACGGGTGACGAGAAGACATTTTTTCAGCAGTTCACAGGGCAGTTTGAAAACTTCAAATGCCTCTAAACCAACTAAAGAATTCATACACATGCACATATGTATACTTTCTACAGCACTTGCTGGTAGCACCAGTAGCAGTGAAGTACTGTGCATCTTGGAAGTATACCTACAGTACCTCTGGTGCTAGACAGAGAAAAGCTGTCTTCCAAAAAAAAAAGGAACGCTTGCCAGCCAGTTTACGGAACAGAGGGCGGGTTCTGTAAAAAACTTTTCTCAGTGGCGCTGTTCACAATAATAATAATAATAAACTTTATTTGATAGTCATGGCGACATGACAACACTTAAATGCTACATGGTACGCAAGAGGATGTAAGTTATTTTACAAGTGTGCAAAAGCTGCCAATTGCCATTGGGCAGAGAGTAGCTCAGAAGTTTTGGTAGCACCTTAGAAAACGTGCGTTCCAGTCCTGCTTACACCAGGTTTTGGCCACATGGAATGGGTTAAAAGCTAATCGAAAGACTTTCGTTCGATGAGAACGAATTGATCGAAACGAAGATGCCCAAAATTTATGCCGCTCGAACCGAACGAACGAGGGCACCGTTAGTACCTTAACCATATTCATTACCCAATAAATTTAAATCCACCAGAACGATAAGCCGGTGTGATTTCATACTGCCTTCGAGAAACTCTAATTTGATCCTATCCAAGCTATGTAATTCATTCTCTTCTAATGCTTCTTTTACCGTGGCTTCTCCTGTTCTACTCGTACCCATTATTGAGAAAGTAATTTCAGTGTTGCTTACAACAGAAATTATAATAAATTAGCGTAAGACGATAGGGCGAGATGATTTCGTCTCGCATAGTTACTAATAAGTTTAAGCGCGAATGGGGCCAAGCACAACCGTGGCCCCAGAGCGCAGCGGCTCGCCCTGAGGCCACGGCCAGAGGCCCTGTCTGTTCTCCAAACCTTCCCTAAGGCAACTAACGCACAGTCAATTTATGTAAATAGGTTATCAGATGAGTTCTCTCCTCAGTTATGACTGACTTTTTTTTCTTTCTTATACGTAGAATGATAGTAAAGAGAGTGTTGCCTTATTATCGTGCGTTGCAGTGAAGCGAAAGCTAGGCTGTTTATTTTTATCGAACAGTCTCGACCGTGTCTGTATCCGAAAGGTGAAAGCGGTGGGTTAGGTAGTCAATGTGACTGTACGGGTTCAGTGCCCGTCTGATACGGTGAGAGGTCGCGCTGTGCTACAGGTGCTGCGTGTTTATCTGCGCATGCCCTCATAGAAGTGGTCAGTGAGAATTCGCACGAACTATTTACAGGTATACATAGTAAATACTCGGCTGCCCGTGACCCAGTGGGTCACTAAACACCTATCCTAAAACGAATTTTCTTTTTTTGTGTGTGTGTGTGTTACTCTAAAATGTTGAGAGACTAATATTTTTTAGAAATAGTAGTAGTAATAGCTGTATCCAAGATGCAGTGGCCACAGGGTTGTATTAATGAATCGAAATAGTATATTGAGGCATTATTTATCTTGAAATCTCGAAGCACTTCTAAGTTATTCCCTTTGTATAATAGCGGAAATTGCGTGCAGGGCTGCAGATACAGGCAAACACGCGAGATTATCAGAGTTTTATAACTATATCTAATGGATTTTCCTCTCTCATGCTCGAGTCAGCACAACTCTTCTTAGAAATTGAGAGCAAATGTCTCTAATGGTCCAAAATGTGAGCATTGAACATAAACGGAGGCAGTTGCTCTAGCTACGAAGCTCGGAGCGACCCAAGCACAGGAGAAGAGAAGGGACACACATCATGCCAAAAAAAACGAAGATGGCACGGGTGTAACCGGTTGGTAAAAAAAAAAGAGCGCAAGGACAGTAAAATACACCATCAGTAGCTCAAAAAAATAATAATAATAATCTACCTGTCCATCAATCGAATCTATATCGACAGTTATTCATAGACAGTGCAACAGGTAAACGAGAGTAAAATAGGCATTTCCAGTAGAGAACCAGCGTTCACACATAGTTGAAAGGAGTTGCACTGTACGTAGACTTGCAAAATAAATCACACGGTTTCTTTTTTATTTTGGAATATCATCATTTCTTTATTATATTTATATGTTACACTTTTATTTATAATAGCGGTGATATTGCTACGAGAAAAAGGATTTACTTTTGTTGCTAATCCTATCTGAACAACTTTGTTAAGGCGGCACATTTCCTCGTAGCAATACAACAGGACAACACAGGCTAGTATATGTAGGGTTAAGGGTAAATCGTATAATGCTATTACTACGAGAAGTTAGGGTTTGTCCTGTTGACATTAGCCCTTTATTGGGTGGCTGAAATAAGCTCTCGCAATTAAGAAGAGCATTGTGAAAAACAAGAAACCAAATATAGCCACTTAACCGATAAAAGTGTAAGAATGTAAGCGAAGGAAAGTTCATGACAGCTAGATACGCCTGATATTACGTGATTAGTTGAACCACCGTATTACATACGTCTGATATTATTAACTACATTCGTTGTCAGGAACGTTTCAGCACCCTCCAAGTATAATTACAAATTCTGATGCCGTAAAACAGCCTATAGTGCCACACTACAATCGAAAAGTCCAATTTTGAATTTGCTTAATTATTATCTAAAAATTGTTCAATAAGCTTCCAGTGACTACTCACAAGTGTACGCAAAAGAATACATATACAGTATACGAATTTTTTTGAACAAAAATAATGGTAGTAAAATACTACGCCCATAGTATCTCAGACTTAGTTTTTTAGTTTACTCTCCGCTAGTAATTTCACCCCTCCCTCCCTCCCCCCCCCCCCCCGAACATGAACAAAACTATGCCCTATACCACAGAAATTTAAAACTCTAGGTAATACAGCGACCCGTTAAAATACCACGCTTGATGTTTTTCAACTCCCCTGACATGAACAGAAACATGCCCCATGCGCCGCCCAAATTTTTAAAGCAATAAAACGACCCGTAAAATATCACGGGCGATATCTCCGATTTTTCGGTTGAACAGAAGGCACTGAGAGCTAAAAATGTGTGACAGCGGGGCACCATATTTCTATTGCTTATCGATAGATTTCAGCAGGACATATATTAAAGAGACGCCATAGGCAGACAGCTGCCAGGGGAGGCGAGCTGGCGACGGTGCCACTTGGTGCCACAAACAGGCCCATCTGTATGGCAACACTGGCTCCCCGAGGAAATAAGTAATACTTATGGCAACACTTGCTCCCTTAGGAAATAAGTTCGCCTTGTGACTTAACGGGCTGCTTATTGCAAATGCAGGGAACGGCAATGGAAACAATTAAGTTAATATGTTTTGCGCTAAGGCGTAGAGCGAATTCAGGAGACACTGTAGTTATTAGGAAATGAAGAAATAAAAATGCATCCCCAAGCTTTTTAAAGCTCGGGATAAACATTAATTGGTCATTTCTGCATTTGGGGCAAAAACATAGGTATCCTGCTACATTGGATGATCCCTCTGTTCCATGCCGACTTGAAAATCATTAGATAGGAAACAATTTATCTCGCGAACAGTAAGATGTGTGGCAGCGGGCCACTACCGTGCCAATTATTAAGTATTTAATCGTTGAAAGTGTCGGAAGTACCTGTAAATGGTAGCTTAGATACTAGACTGTGGGTACCGTACATCCTTCCCACAGCAAGTATTAATTTCATTATTTCCCTGAGCTAATACTCCCGGACCGCGTTGAAATTCATCGACAGAAATGAAAGGGATATTCCTAAGAACAGTACGAAGTGTAAAGGAAATGGGGATTTCCCTGAAGCAATTATTTTCCGTCATTTCACTACGGCTCGAGCTTTTAACATCTAAACATTATTTATTAAAAAGTTTTACCGAATATAAGCAGCTAGCATTATTATTACTATTAGTGTACTAGTTTAACCACCGCAGCAGCCAGTCAAGATACACACCGTACAGATCTCCATTATCACACCAAAAACCAAATCTACTGCGAATTATTTACGGTCTGAGTTAGTTATTAAGTTAGTTAAGACGTTCTTCCAAGTAAAATTTTACATACATGCCAGCAAAAACGCAATAGAACTTTTCCTTTTTTTAACTTTCCAAAAATTTTATATTTCAAGGTGTGAACATAAAATTTGGAAAAAATGCATTTGCGTGTCAGCTATTATATTCATCTAAAAACTGTGTCCGAAACAACGATTTCTGCCAAAGTTTAGAAGTCTTACTTATTAACTTGAAGAGTTAGAGATGAAGCACGTCTCGATTACGGTTTTCACACTTTTTGCAATGTAGGTACGTAGTGCATCCATGATACGTCCCAGACACAAAAGAAGAGATATTATAAGCTAGGTACTTATCAACAAGGAGCTTCTATAGAGAGGAGGGAGCCAAGAGCCTCGTGTCTCTTACGGCTGTCAGCCAGTCGTCATATGCACCAATCGCATATCAGTAACTCTGTTTATCTGCTGCTCCCCCGAGAAACTCACTGCTCCCCAGTCGCTTCCGCCAATGAGGTTCACGAACGCGTCTCACAGCCATATGAGATCTGGTTGACTCGCTGGCAAGTCTGTGCATGAGCCGCAAGGCTCCCTCCTTCTCTATTGAAGCTCCTTGCTCATGAGCCCTTCGGCCCATTCACAGATTCGCCAGCGAGTCAACCAGCTGTGAGACGCGTTCATGGATCTCATTGGTAGAAGTGACTGGGGAGCAGCAGAGAAACCGAGTTACTGATATGCGATTGGTGCATACGCGACTGACTGCTGCCATAAGAGACTCCTGAGCTTCACGGACGAGGTTCTGGCTCCCTCCTCTCTTTAGAAACTCCTTGGTACTTGTAATTAATGCCAAATAGGAGTTCAGCATCGGTCAGAAAGACTGAAGAACTAGAAAAAATATCTTTTTAACGGACTGGCAGCAGTGCTAGGAAAAAAGCCTCAGCAATGAACCGCACAGCAGTCAGTAAAGCAATATAAAGCAGCTGAACGGGATATTTTTCACAAGATCCAGCTACCATACCGAAGTTCTTCGCGCAAGGTATAGGTAGCGTTCTGAACTGCACCCGTGTAGAATAATACAATTGGTGATTGATATTGCTTTGTATAAAGCAAGAGCTCAATTAGAAATAATAGGCTTAATACTCGGTTTCGATCCTGCATATAGGGGAATCAATTTTTTGTCTACGGTATAACAGGTCATTCAGAGTTTTAACAAGCATTTTTTGCTCGAATTACTAAAAAAAGCTCAGACGTTGCATACAGATATGAAATACCTTTATAGGTAAAAATGGACTTAGAGGATCTAAAAAATTAGGTGGCAAAACATGTGTTAAGCAGCTGCAAAAAATCCCTAGTTGCAGCTGTATCACATATACACACCCACGCAGAGCACGCACTTTCACGGCTAAAATTAGCACATCTGTAAAGAGCTGCAAAGAAATACCATGGCAACAGCTGCATCCTGGCGCTCACAGCAATACAGAGCAGCTCCGTACATAAGCAAGACATTCCCGCTAAGTTTCGCCGTTTGTTAATAGGCGCAGGAGTGTCGGGCTTCCTGCGAGCCTGGCATCGGCGGAAATGTGCATCACCAGCGTGCTAGGCCTATCTCTGTCGAGTGGTGATGTAATTCTGCTCGTCATACATGCTGACTCTGATATACTCTAGCGACTCTGCCCGTCATACATTTTGGCGATTGTGCTCGCCCTACATTCTGACGACTGTGCTCGCACTACATTCTGACGACTGTGCTCGCACTACATTCTGACGACTGTGCTCGCACTACATTCTGACGACTGTGCTCGCACTACATTCTGACGACTGTGCTCGCCCTACAATCTGGCGACTCTACTCTTCATACAGTCTCGTAGGCTAAGTTTGCTGTCACACGTATATCTGCTCATCATAAATTTTTGCGATTTTGTTAATCATACATTCTGATGACCGCTCACCGTACATTCCGGCGACTCTTCACATCATGCATTTACATGACATAAGTATAATGTTTTCGCCCGAGGGATTGCAAACAACAATGGAGGCCTCTAAGATTCAGAGACACCTCACCACACATTGAGGTGATCCTCCTCTCTCTACATTTTGGATCAAATAAGCATACCGTTCTTCATCACAGGGCTTACAAACTGTAACAAACATGGCGTGTTCAGAGAAGTCTCATTGCAATCAACTCATCTCGGAACAAACGAATCTGATCGTCCATTACCTTACCTTGATGATTCTTCGGACGAGGCCCAGGTGGTGCTATTCCCACCGTCCATCTTGTGCAGAGGTGATGCTGCAGTCCGTGACCAGCGGGGGGGATTTGTGCTACTAGCGAGTTATCCCCACAGTTCACGTAGCCGCTGGCAGCTGGTTTATCTGGTAGTTTCAATATGTATGCGCGCCCAGTAAGTTTCTAAACTTCACAGTTTCAATACCGGTGACGTTTTGATAGTGACGTGGTATATTGCTGAACCTCGCACCTCAGACGGTGAAGCCATTAGAATACTTCAAGGCATCGTCACCTTTCCTCATCGGAATTCCCACTCTACAAGTCCGACCAATACGGTCGGTCGACCAAATGTCAATTTCGGCGACAACTAGGCCCAGTAATCATGGCAACACGCAAAAAAATTTCATTTATCGCAGCCGCTATTGCACCGCGACACGTACGTGAGAAAAGTGTCAACAAAAAGTTGCTGTAAACAAAGTAGCAATCATGTAAGAGCAGCAGTACCGCCACAGCCCACACGCACAAAACCCACACCAATCACGCAGCGGGTGGTCGAACCAATGCAATTAACGGCCACGCTCGCTTGATTGAATAAAAAATATTCCGGCGTTTGTTTGTAGGTCATAAATCCGGGCCGACAACGGATGTCAATACACTTGCGTTGGCAGAGAGATTTTTCGGGATTTTTAAAACTATTTCGCCACCGTTTACACACAGGCACTAACCGCATTGCTAATATTGGGACCGATAACAAATTTGGTGGTTCATTGGATGAATGAGGCAGATAGAAACATAGGTACGTCGAATGAATTTTTCATATCTCGATCCCTATACGCTGTGGAATACTGTAGCAAATGCTTGGACCACATCCTCATGTAATCAAGGGCATATCATACTTTATTTACCGGCAAAAGATATAGAACGCCAGAGACCACGAACGAAATACCTACATCGAGTCCTACGTCATGGGATTCTACTCAATCTGAAGGTGGTGAAAATTTACATGCAGTGTTCAGAAGCCATGCAATTATCATATTTACGGTCCCAGAGAAGGATTCGATAATTTTTTCAATCCTCATTTCTTTAGGGGGAGAAGAGGGAGGAGGTAAGGAGGCGATGTCAGACTAGGTCGCTCGCTAGTTCCGTGAGTCGGAGTGTGAGGAAATTCGAGATATTTTGTTGAAGAGTAGGAATTGGGATGAGTCTTAGGTTTCTTGGGTTCTACAATTTGGAGCTTGAATCGGACACTCGCTGGATCTAGGAGTCGGAGTCGGACATGACGTATCCGAATGCCTACTTTTGATTATACTGTAGAGACATAGCCTCATATTTCACTATAACAGCAATGTAAGTGAAAAAGAAATAAACGACACATAGTATGTCGAGGAAAAGGTGCAACCATAGAACCCATGCACGAGGTTGTTCGTATATACACTGGACCACCACGCGCGGGGATTACTATGTAGTTGGGAAAGTAGAGGAAGAACAAAAGCACAATTAGCAAGAGTATGAAAATGAAAGGGAAGCAAGAGAGCACATGAAAGGATGATGCCATACAGACGTAGCAAAGGTGGTTTTAAGGGCCTGTTCCCACGTCAGTCTTTTGCCCTACGTTGGCACATCACAGCATTCGAATGCGTTGCTAGATCATTTATTAAACACCAGCAAATGTGCAGCTTGTAGATTTATTGGGACTCGTTCGATTAGCTGGGCAAAAGCGATTCAAGCCACACCCACTCGACTAGACTGGTCCGGGACGCACAGGCGCCAAACTCGCCAAGCGCTATGCACGTTTGCGGCGATTCTGCGTACGCGCATCGGTGTGCGTGCAGGCGCCGTTCAAGTTCGAGTGCAGTGCTGCTCGCGGTATAGCAGATTAAGCTAGGTAAGGTTATGTACGGTTAGATAAGGTTAGGTAAGGTTAGGTACGGTTAGATAAGGTTAGATAAGGTTAGGCAAAGTTAGGTTAGGTAAAGTAAGGTTAGGTAAAGTAAGGTTAGGTTAGACGTTAGGTTAGGTAAGGTTATGTTACGTTAGGTTAGATAAGGTTAGGTAGTGCTTATTGTAATACTTTTTGTGGTTGTGGCGCGGCAAGAAAGCTTACTTGAACGCACGCACAGTGAAGAACGCACACAGGCTGGCGAGTTTGGCGCCAGTGCGTCTGGGACTGTTGACAGGAACTGGGGCTTTGTCACTTTGTATCGCGTTGCAGGTGTTGAAATCAACGCGATTATGTGGAGCAGACTATAAACTCCATTTCTCGGAGTAAGTTTGAGTTCTTGGAAGTCTCGCAGGTACGGTAATCGTCTGAAAATGGAACCAAAGAGCCGCAGCTAGCGCCGACGAACTCGCTCTTTGGACAAGTCTAGCCTCACAGGCTTAATTTCGTCGGCCAGATTGGAAAAGGCGACCATTTCGCAAACTTTTAATGAACACACAGCTGTGTTTGTCTTGAAGTATGAACCCAAAGGAAAATACTATAGTGCGAACAGGCCGTATTATGCGAATTACCTATATGCACACGGCGTGCTAGGTGCTCCATAAATGTGTTTTATTGATTCCCATGAAGGAAACGCTTCATATTTTATGCCATTCTGCAGCTACTGATTCGAAGCCTGCATCTTCAATGGCATACAAAGGATGCTCCGTGCAAAAAAATAATAAAAATACTTGTCCCGATTGAGGCCAATTCTACAGCCTCTGCTCAACGCGCAATATCTGTGTCACGTTATTTAGAGAGGAGAACCTTTCGCATTCTTCACGTTTATGCCTGTAAGGATTTTTGCATTAGTCAATGAAGGTCTGCGTAGCTCTATCCACGATTTTGTTTATCCGAAGAAAGGTAGGAGAACAGAAAAGTCAGTGGAGATTTAAACGCAAAAAAAAAAAAATCCATGAAAATTGCTTGAGAGAGCATATATCGCAAATCATTTATTTGCCGCTTTAACCTAGGCACGGCGTTCATCTCTTTAAGCATCAATTTCTGTACGATCGTCGCGCAGAAAATAGGTACCTACGTTACGTCAAAGAAGAATAGTCTAGCTACGCAATTAAAGTAATAGCCCAATACTATATACCGTACTATCGCCTAATATAGCCCATTAACGCGTAAATTAAACCTACCTTAATATATCGTAAAAATAGCACTATTTACACGGTAAAACTGTAATTGATCGTATGGATCAATTGGGGCTATAGGGACCGCTTCCCGTCCTACTTTCGGAACCTGGTGAGGACTTCTACCAGCTGAAGCTGGTGAACACTTTTTTATAAGAAGATATAGGTACGCTGTTCAGCACAATCGTACTCCGAAGGTCCTCTTTTATTAGGAAAGTCATTTCTCCTATACCTAGCATTGATACAAAAAAAAAGACCATCACTACTAGAAAATCATAGCAATTATCTGATGCCGGCGAGCATATAGTGAATAGGATTGAATACTATCCGATAATTTCAATGCGTTCATGCTTCAGCACATCCGACTGTGTTGCTGTTACATATACAACTATGTACCTTAATTACAGTTGTGTAGATAATTTAATACGTTTCTTGTATTGCCTTCCGTTCGAAGTACCTACAACGTTAAAAGAAAAGGCAAAAGTAAAGTAAACTTTTACTGCACCTTCCACTGAGAAACCCACGCGCACTGGTTCGTGCTGCAGATATAGGTCAACCGGCCCTAGAGTAAGTACAGGTGCAGCCGACTATCGGTCGTTAAAAACTATGGGGCCATAGCAGATAGTTCAGCGACCCGCGCCCCTCCTCTCCCATTCCTGGGAAGGTAAGTGCCCCCACGTAGCTGTGCGTAACAAGCAAATTTGCTAATTCAGCACGCCGGGTGCTACCAAAACCGCTCGGCTGGCTCGTCGCTCGATCACGGCTCCTTCAGTAGGCCTACACCAGCTACGCACCCATGGCCTGCTGCTGCCGTTAACAGATTTGGTAAAATGTTAGCCGTCATGTCAGTTTGCTCAGCAAGTATCACTAGAAAAGCATCCTCTACAACTTAGAACACTTCCTCCAGGAATCACAAACTCTTAAGCTCCACAGATCAGCTGGTATAAGTGCACTTGCGTCCATGTACAAACGACTCGTGGCTGAGATTTTACTTTTTTTCTCTTTTTTCCTCTGCAATCTATATCATGCTTAGATAATGGCAATAGCTCATAGAAGGTCGGGGCGTAAGTCCCGGTGTCTCTCGGGCAATGGGCTAGGAAAGTTCCTAGATGCTTCGATACATATTTTTATGGAAGCAAAATGATTGTAGGACATGTAGGACACTCTGGATGCCCAAATGAAATGATGAAGAAACAATGCAAAATAGCTACTGATAAAGGTACTAGGTTTTGTGACGTCACAAGCCTATTTCCCATGACGCACTACAGCTTGGCTCCGCCCCCTGGGTTAACCCGTTAGTCTCATAATCCTTGGGAGACGCCAGTGGCGTGCTGAGATCTGGTGACAGAGGCCGACTCGAGCACAAGGCCATGGCACTGACAGAACTATAACGAATAAAAAAGATAACTGTATCAATTACTTTGAAGATAAAATATAGCTACGCATGATATATACTGAATAATAACTGTTTGAGTCGGTACAAAACACCATTTTTTTTAAAATAGCACAACGTATATGAGACTACAACCCGAGATGCACTTGATAAAGTTTCTGATGTTCTTATCCCCCAAATGATTGGATGCCGCTGGAGACCACCGTTCTTCAGCCTCTTCTCTCTCCGCAACACTGTTTGGGCTTTCTGTTTTTATTAGTAAACCAAGATATAGTTCGAGCTTGACGTTCAATGTCAAATATAAAAATCTGTTTTCTGTTCTATTCAAATCTAAATTGTTCTTTGTGCTTACAAAACCCATTTAGCACTTGGTAAGCACTGCATACTGGAGAGGTCCCGGCGACCCAACCAAGGGGCTACAAACTGGAGAGGTCCCGGCGACCCAACAAGGGGCTACAAACTGGAGAGGTCCCGGCGACCCAACAAGGGGCTACAAACTGGAGAGGTCCCGGCGACCCAACAAGGGGCTACAAACTTGAGAGGTCCCGGCGACCCAACAAGGGGCTACAAACTGGAGAGGTCCCGGCGACCCAACAAGGGGCTACAAACTTGTGAGGTCCCGGCGACCCAACAAGGGGCTACAAACTTGAGAGGTCCCGGCGACCCAACAAGGGGCTACAAAATACCGACAAGAATATCAATAAATAATTACATTGCAATTAATGTCAGAAGCGTCGTGATAGTTCAGACGCAAGAGACCGAGAGACAATTTACTGTAATTATAGCATCATAAAAAGGATGCGCTGCAGCAGCAGCAGCAGCGACGCGACCTCTGGTGGCGGAGTAGCGAATGTTGATCTTGACACGCAAAGATGCAGGCGAGACGCTCCTCATATTAAGCGAGAAGTGCAACACTTTATCCTATCTTACAAATATGTGCAATGCCGCTTAAGAGGTTTCTTCTCACTTAAGACTACATTGAGACAAAGATCCCTCGTAGGAAAATAACACTGCTAGGGACAGATAGGGTTAATTATATTTTACTCAGGCATTGTTATTTGTGATACACAAGGGCTCTTTTGTCCTATGGTGCGAGTACTTCAACGGGCAAGAGCCTTTATAGCGAGTGATACGGACAGGAACAACAAAGTTTGAAGCCTCCCTCTTAAACCCCAAATAGCGATCAAAGTGAGGGAGAAATAAGAGACACGCTGTATGTCGAGAGAAACAGAGAACCTATGCGCGAGGGTGTTCCCATTCCAGACCAACTAGCATGGGCTCGGCAAGTCGAGAAAGAGGAGCAGGAATGAACGGATCAGAAGGAATTTGGCAAAGGAAAGTGAATTAAGCGGTACGTCATTGCGCGACTGTAATTCGTTTCTACAGGCAATTCATGTTAGGAAACGTTTGGGTGATTTATGAATTATCTGAGGTTATACGTAGAATACCGTACATTATCGACTATCTACTCGAAACCGACCTATCGCAAGCCAGTCTTTAGGATCATTGATGTAAGGACCTCTTGAAAATGATACCTTGCTTTAACCAGTAGAATGAGCTTTTTTTTCAAGATTGCGTGCAATCATCCTTTTCAACCGTCCGGTTAAAAACGTTATCAATCGCACAGAAGAATATGCTCCTGTCAATTGACCGGTTGTAAGTTTCTTTTATCGGACAGGTTTAAACAAAACTTTACAAAATTCGGGAGGAAAATGCTATTCACACTCTTCCATTTACAAGCTCCTGTTACAATAGATAGTTTTACAAGTAATGTCCCTTAGCAACCGATCTCTTAAAACCCCCTCGATAACCGATTAGTTGAATACATTTCAAAAACAACGTACAATCATCGTTTTTCAACCGCAAGGATGAAAACGCCCTTAACAATGAAACTGTTGAAACCGTCGCTTTCAACAGGCCTTTCATCTACCAGCCTACAGCCTCCCTCCGTCCGTCAGTCCCCGGAGCCGATAATTTGGCGTGTATCGATTATCTTCGGCTATCTGGACTTCATCTCCCGCCTGAAGGCACGATTATTTTAATTGGGCCTAGTGGAGAAGGTCTACAGTGGTGCTAACATCATGAATGTACCGGACAAGAACAAAGACAGAATAATGTAACTAATGTTTGTGTTACCTTTACTATAGGGAATCATGAACTTTCTCATGACCGAATGAAGCAACACTTTTGCACGATTAACACTGTAATAGTACAGTACTATCCAGGGTTACACGGTCGAATGCATCATAACCGACTTCGACTCTTTTGCTTCCNTACAAAATACCGACAAGAATATCAATAAATAATTACATTGCAATTAATGTCAGAAGCGTCGTGATAGTTCAGACGCAAGAGACCGAGAGACAATTTACTGTAATTATAGCATCATAAAAAGGATGCGCTGCAGCAGCAGCAGCAACGCGACCTCTGGTGGCGGAGTGGCGAATGCTGAACTTGACACGCAAAGATGCAGGCGAGACGAGCCTCATATTCAGCGAGAACTGAAGCAACACTTTATCCTATCCTACAAATATGTTCAATGCCACCTAAGAGGTTTCTTCTCCCTCAAGACTACATTCAGACAAAAATCCCTCGTAGGAAAATAGTAAAATAACACCGCCAGGGTCAGATGGGGTTAACTATATTTCCCCCAGGCTTTGTTATTTGTGAAATAGATTAGATAAGATAGGCGGCAGGAGACGAACCAAAAGGCCCATTCCCAAAGAGACACCGGGACTAACACCCCGGCCCTCTATGAGCTATTGCCATTATGAAATACAAGGGCTCTTTTGTCCTATTGTGCGAGTAGTCCAACGGGCAACAGACTTTATAGAGAGTGGTACGGACAGGAAACCACAAAGTTTGAAGCCTCCCTCATAAACCTAAATAGCGATCAAAGTGAGGGAGAATTAAGGGACACGCGGTATGTCGAGAGAAACAGAGATCCTATGGGCGAGAGTGTTCCCATTCCAGACCAACGAGCATGGGCTCAGCAAGTCGAGAAAGAGGAGCAGGAATCAACGGATCAGAAGGAATATGGCAAAGGAAATTGAATTAAGCGTTACGTCATTGCGCGGTTGTAATTCGTTTCTACAGACAATTCAAGCAACAAAACTTTTAGGTGATTTATTAATTATATGAGGTTATACGTAGAATACCGTACATTATCGACTATCTACCCGAAACCGACCTATCGCAAGCCAGTCTTTAGGCTCATTGATGTAAGGGCCTCTTGAAAATGACACCTTGCTTCAACAAGTAGAATGCGCTTTTTTCAAGATTGAGTGCAATCATCCTTTTCAACCGTCCGATTGAAAACGCTCTTTTCAATCGCAAGGAAGAAAATGCTCCTGTCAATCGATCGGTTGTAAGTTTCTTTTATCTGACAGGTTTAAATAAAGCTTAACAAAATTCGGGGCGAAAATCCTCTTCACACTCTTCCATTTACAAGCTCCTGTTACAATAGACAGTTTTACAAGTAAAGTCCCTTAGCACCTGATCTCTTAAAACCCCCTCGATAACCGATTGGTTGAATACATGTTAAAAACCACTTACAATCATCGTTTTTCAACCGCAAGGATGAAAACGCCCTTAACAATGAAACTGTTGAAACCGTCGCTTTCAACAGGCCTTTCATCTACCAGCCTGCAGCATCCCTCCGTCCGTCAGTCCCCGGTGCCGATAATTTGGCGTGTATCGATTATCTTCGGCTATCTGGACTTCATCTGCCGCCTGAAGGCACGATTATTTTAATTGGGCCTAGTGGAGAAGGTCTACAGTGGTACTAACATCATGAATGTACCGGACAAGAGCAAAGACAGGACAATGTGACTAATGTTTGTGTTAGGTACCTTTACTATAGGGAAACTACTTGAAAGAGTACTGGCTTACTTCGTTGTGAAAACGTGCTAATTGTGACATTATCATGTCATGATAGGTCCCAATGTGCCAGCTTACGTAGTATTGGCTGAAGCTGAGAAAACGAAGGAAGGGTTTTAAGGCCTATTTTCTTCGATTCTCGGGTGTAGCCAGTTTCCGACTCCAGACCTCAAAAACTTTTACTTCTGCCGATTCTGACCTAGGGCATTACGACTTCAATTGCTGCCCAGAAGAATATAAGACCAGTAGTTCCTAGTCTGCAGTAACTTGGTACCTATCCACAATACACGTACCGTACCAGGCCCACTCTTTCACTTTGGAGACTGTTAGATGCAGAATTCGTCAGTTCAGTCGGGGCTTTGTCCCCATGGTCTGTTGGGGTTTGGAATTCATTGCCGCATCGGCTTTCGGTCGTGTTGGCCTGCAGGCGTTTAAGTCAGCAGTTAATGGTTTTTTGTTGGATTTTCTTTAGCAGCGTTTGGGGCATCCCAGTGTTGCAAAATGCTTGATTGGGTTGTACTACCTGCCTGTGGCGGCCCGAGCGTGAAGTTTTAATAATAATAATGATAACGAGAGCACTCTGAGAGCGCATACCTCCGCCAAGCGAGGCAACTGTAGCAAAAAATTAAAATTGGCTCTGAAACCATAATATTCTTTGTATAAAATCCAAAATCTAATCATTTGTGATTTTTTATAGTAATAACAGCTTGTGCAATTTTCTTGAAGATCCGTTCTTAACTTTTTGAGTTATACTGCTAACAAACGTTATGACAAAAATGAGTCAAACATACAAACGAACGAACTGATCTGCACCAAAATTTAATCATCTATGTGTTCTAGCATTACAAGCAACCCATAAATTTCATAAAGATCCATTCATTATTTTTATAGTTATTGTGCTAACAAGCATAAAATTGAAACCAGTGACAAACGAACGAACGGATCATTACCGAAAATTGGTCATTTACTTTTCGTTATAGACCTAACAACTCATGTTAATTTCATAAAAATCCATCCATAACTTTTTGAGTTATGGCAATGAGAACCATGATTTTTTATTTGGTTTAATTTGTTTAAACCAGCCAACCCTGAACGCCGTAACCAATTACCTGCTTTGCTAGTGACGGTGTTTCTAGCTACCAATGCCCCGTTAGTCACTTGAAAGAACAAACTGGAAGCGATAACTGCAGAAAGTCATGTATGAGAAACCAACGTGCGAAGATAAATGCGTACACATATATAGGCTAATTAGGTACCTACATAGGTACTAAATTGGAAGGCCAGATAAGGGGAGGCATAGAAGAAATATCAGAAAGAACACGGATAATAATAAAATTGTAAGGCGAAGCAATGCAGTTGTGAAATGTAAAAAAAAGGCGTAGGTTGGGCATCAGCGTGGGCTGCCATTTCCCGTAACATAGGAGGGGTCGCAGTAATTATATGAGCCTTCCATCTATAACGCCATAGCTTAGGGGTTACGATCAAGGCGACTTCACACCTTTGACCTATCAACCAAAAATCCTTTTACCTGTCACCTAACACCTTTTACCTATCAAGGCGACGTTACACCTTTTACCTATTAAGACCAAATGTGCGAGCTCACCGCCACAGAAAGAACAGCACCTCAGCAATAACTTAGGTACATTATAGTCACACTGTGTCTACCTGGGATTGCACTTTCGATGCAAAAGTGTATATGAATATTTCGAGATAAGCATAGTCCTATAACCAACTGGAAAGCACTCTAAGAGCACATACCTCCGCCAAGCAAGGCAACGGTAACGAAAAGTTCAAATTGGTTCTGAAACCATAATTTTCTTTTTATGAACACCAAAATCAAATAATTTGTTTCTTTTGATAGCATTGGCAATTCCTGTAATTTTCGTAAAGATTGGTTCATAACTTTTAGAGCTATGCTGCAAACAAACATTACAAACATAAGTCAAATACACAAACAGATCACCCGATCATTACCAAAATTTAATTAGTAATGTCTTTTAACATTACTAACAACTCCTATAAATTTCTTGAAGATCCATCCATAACTTTTTGAGTTATAGCTAGTGCTACCAGGCATAAAATAAAACGGCGACAAACAAACGAACGAACAAACAGATCATCCCAAAAATTTCGTCATTTACTCTTCGTGATATAGGCTACCTAACAACTCATGTAAATGTCACGAAAATCCGTCAATAATTTTGCGAGTTATGACCTTGAGAAAAATTGGCAAACAGGCAAACAAAGAGACATATAAACGGATTTTCACCAAAGGTAAATCAACGGTTACTGATAATATGCCCAACAATCCCTGTGAATTTCGTAAAGATCCGCGCATAACTTTGTGAATAATCTTGGTGACAGGCAGACAGCATAACAGACAAACACGACAAAAACACAACCTCCTCGGCGGAGGTAATACAATGAATCTTCAGCGCAGTAAAGTACCTCGTACAACACGTACCAGGACTTGAAGGTATATATGTCATCGAAATACCACTTAGGTACTACAGTAGTACATAGGCCTATGTTCAACATGGATGTGTACAGCAAGTAGGTAGTAAAGAAGGATTGTAAATTTTGTTCGGTTTTTCAGTGAAGTGTCTCCCAAAAACCAAAGATTTATAATTTTGAGTTACCTGCCTGGTATAAAATGGAGATTTTAAGCCTCAGTATCAGCTGTAATTTGGGAATAGAAAGTTTGCGGCCAATTAAATAACTCGAAACGTAGTTTTTGGTACATGCATAGGGACATTTAACGCTAGAAAGAATATGTGGTATATATATTGTTTGATATTTTGTCTGTACGCTAGCGTGGCACCAATTGTCTGTACGTTAGCGTGGTACCAATTGTCTGTACGTTAGCGTGGCACCAATTGTCTGTACGTTAGCGTGGCACCAATTGTCTGTACGTTAGCTACGTTAGCGTGGCACCAAGATAACTCAAAAAGTTATGGATGGAACTTCATGAAGCTGAAAGGAATAGTTACCTCCGCCAAGATAACTCAAAAAGTTATGAACGGATCTTTATGAAACTGACAGGGAATATTAAGCATGTTAGCAGTAACAGATGATTAACTTTTGGTGCAGATCCGTTCTACTGTTTGTGTGTCTGCCTATATTTTCTTAGTACCATAACTAAAAAAGTTATAGACAAATTTTATGAAATTTACACATGAGTTCATATGCGTATTATGTAGAGTGAATGACCAAATTTGTAATGATTTCTCCGTTCGTTGGTTTGTCTCTATGTTTTATTTTATGCTTGTTAGCACAACAGCTAACTCAAAAGTTATGAACGGATCTTTCTGAAGTTTACAGGAATCGTTAATAATGGTATAAGACATAATTTATTAAATTTGGTGATGATCTGTTGGTCTGTTTGTATGTGTGACTATGCTTTGTCAAAAAGCCTGTTAGCAACCTAGATCAAAAAGTTACGAACGGACCATCAAGAAAATTACAGAAGCTATTAGTACTGCCAAAAGGCACAAACGACGAGATTTTGGTGACGATACAAAGAAAATCACTGTTTCAGAACTAATTTGAATTCTTCGTTACCGTTGCCTTGTTCGGCGGAGGTACCTATGTGCTCTGAGTGCTCTAATTAGGTAGGTATGTTACAAGGAACAGATGATGAATTGTTGATGAAAATCTGTTTAACTGTTTGTTTGTCTACCTGTTTTCTTGGCAATATAATAACTCAAATGAACTGAGTTTCAATAAATCCCCAAGAACTGTTAGCAATGATTAAAAAAATGACCAAATTTTTGTGATATACCTTATTCGTCCCTTTGGGTGTTTCTTTGTATTTCTGTTTGTTAGAAACCAAGCCAATAAGTTGTGGACGAAAACAAAATTACAGGAAATTTACGAGGAACCGTTTTTCATAGCTAGGTGATACTCAAAATGAACTCTTAGATTTAGAACCAATTTGAATTTCTTCAGCAAGCATTGCTCAGCGGAAGTACCTATACGTGCTCTCGACAGAATGTTTCTCTAATATTAAGTACCTATGTGATAAAGTGAGGAACATAAAATAAATTAGCTAACAGCGTTTACGGCAGAACATTTATAACTGCGGGTAATGTACGGTATAGGCCTATCCAATGCAAATACTGCTTCTGCATGTAGGGTAGACGATTGAGAGAGTACCAAGAATGGCAACACAGAAGCGGCATCAACTACAAATACAGCTTCTGCAGGTCAGGTAGTTGATTGCGTTTATGGCAAGATACAATGAGCAGTACATTATATAACTCAATAATGGGTTATGGGATCTGTAATGGAAAGATCGTGACGGCGCTGGACCGCAGCCAGACGCTACGCTCCATTAGGCAAGCCATTCCTGAACAGACGGTAAAAAAATCCTAATTAAATAATTGGTACATAGTAGTAGCCGAACGAAAAGTCTGTACGAAAGGCACAACAATATGAATAAAATGATTCGTGGTTCTGCTGGGTTACGATGACGCTGCTAGCAAAAGGACTGAGCGAAGTTCTGAAACGCGCATTCCAGGAAGAGATTGTGGTGACGCAGAGGTAACAAGATACGAGAGAGAAAAATTATACATCATTTTGTCTGGATGATGTACCCAACATGGTAAAGAGGCGGGACCATCAGATATTCTTAGTGCGGAGGTAATACTGAGGTATAATTATTTTTAATACGAACCATTCCAATAAACGGAATGGACTACCTCAGAGTGTAAGTTAAGTCGGAATGGTTTAGCCTGGTTGAGAATAGGTTTACGATGGGCTTACTCTAGGGGAGATAATAAATGATTATTATTATGAATATTATCACTTCAACTCGAAAAGTTATCTACTTCTAGGCACAGGCAGCTACTTACTATACCGGCATCTATTATTTACTATGAAGGCTAAGTAGCGCCGCAATTGACCAAAACGCGACCCGTACTCAAAACGTCACAGATTACAAAGTTACAGAATACCTACGAACAATCCGCTAAGCTATTACCCTAAAAACATAATGGCAAATATGTTAGTTGTCAGCGGTTACGCCGTGACCCAACAGGAGGAAACCATCATTATAGTAACGGTTCCACGCATGGCGGGAATTACACCACCAGGAATTCGTAAAAAAATAACTTCTAGATACGAAAGGTAGCCTACCAAGTAAACTATTAAACTAATTATTATAATCAAACTGAACACCTCTCTAACCCAAACTATTGAAATGCACAGATGAACTTTTGGATACTTTTATGCTTCTCTTCATCCAATGTAAAAGAGAAGAAAGACCTAGGAACATCAAGTACCGCTATACATTTCAAGAAAAAATGGCGAGTAACACCATTACTGTGAAATACCGTACTAAGTCGTGAAATGTAGGCGTTCCAGCAGAAAAGAGAGCAAGAATCAAAGATTATCAGTAGGAGAAAGTAGATGAATAAAATAGAGTGGCAACAGTTAAAGAAATGTCTCAATATGTTTACCTAAGGCTCCTGTACTCAAGAGGACCTCGTAATGTGTAAGAGGAGAGCTCTGCTAACCGCACCCCACAACATGCGTAATTAGTGCGCTCTCCAATGCAAAAAAAAACGCATAAATAAAGAACCAGAGGAAATTCTAAAATTGACTGTAGCTCTGTCGCCATTTTTAAGTTTGCGTATAATTGGGCAGGCTTTAGTAAATGCGCATTTTATTCAAATCAGGATTTGGAAAAGGAATTATTCAACCTATAATACCTACTCCACAAAAACATGAATTAAGCTACAAACCCTGAATAAACCTAGATCAGAACAGCTGTCAGACTTTTTGGATCTTTTCGGTTTCGTGGCATGCAGAATTTCGTTACGAAAATTTTGTCAGTAATAAAGTTTTTAGTGCTGACAACGAATATAACATTTACTTTGCAGAGAAATTATTCTAAGATGACCGACGTTAATTACAACTTACAGTGGTTTTTTACATATATTTTTGTGCGATATGAACGCAGTGAAATACTCGAGAACTATAATATTATACCAAACAACAAATTGCGTTAAAAAACAAGAACAATAACCTAATCTACCCCAGATAATGCTTCAAATATGCGCCTCGTCCCTATATCTTTATTTTGCAACTTCCTTCCATTTCTCTGAAAAATAAATGTTTGGCTATATTCGTCATCAGCTCTAAAACTGTATTACCGTACTGACGGCAACATCGTAAATAATTCTTACATGCCATGAAGCAAAAAAACTAATTTTAAGTCTTCATCGACAATTCATCATTCAACTGTAATGAGAGAATAATAATATAATAATAAAGTTTATTGACAGTCACACTGTAAAAAAGTTGCACAAAAAAAGGACAGCATTCATTCGAGAATGATTAAAAACGCAACTTATACAAGTATGTCAAGCCTATTGGTAGCAGCGCTAATAAGGCAAGGAAAAAAAAGTAATTGCATTGACAGTCTCAAATTGACCATAATAAAATATAG
>LQNS02278100.1:11546030-11570192 GCA_001587735.2 Parhyale hawaiensis
GTTGCTGGCTCTCCCTTTGGTCACTAACTAACTGCGACCCAACAGAAGAAACCCAGCATCGTGACTACGCATGCGGAGTAATATGCACAAAATCACCTGGACTTCGTCTAAAGACGCAGAAAGAAACAGTACGGTAAAAAGCCTAAGCAGTGGAGCAGTGTAGCCTTGTTCTGATAAAGTTAAGTTGAGTTCACACTTCAATCTTTTGATGCCGTCGAAAAATAGGTCTCGCGGCAACTATTGAAGAACAAAATTATTCCTTCTTTTCTCAGTAAACACGAGAAAAATGCATGCATTTCTGAGTTCTATCGAACTCTAAATTTAAAGAGACATTAAAAAATTCGCAAACGATACTTGCTAAGAGTTAAGTGAAACAACGACTTTTAAAAATCACTTGCTCAACTTATAATCCTGTCTATATTGAAGCACCACAACGTTCGAACTTTTTCCAGGGCGAGTCAAATGCTATATTGTGAATCTGCCTGTCGCATCGAGACACATTAGTCAACTTGTGTTTTTGATATCACAACAACACGTTTACCTAATAAATGCTTCTAATTCATTCCGAGAGGGTCCAACAGCTTGATGAAAATAGGTTGAACAATTTCAATTTCCTCAGAGGGGGCTCGGGGCATGTTGTCCTTACGTCAAGAAATGAAAGTTGTATTGAATGTACGTCTTCATTTGCATCACTGTATAGTGAAGGCAAAAACTAAGCTATGGAAATTAAATGAAAAAGATATTCCTTTTAAATAAACCTTCGCTAAGATTCTGTTTAGTTTCACCTGTTCTGTAACTAAAACAGAGAGACTGACGGAAAGGGTGCAAGCAGTCGTGATATGAGCTAACGTTACTGATCACCATTGTGTAGCTTATTCATGCATTGAACAGCTGTGTAAAAAGTTAATAAAGTGAGTACTTCAAAAAATTTAACTTTAAATATGAAACTGTGAGGATACTGATCCTTAACAAAATTAGCTCTTTAAAAATTTCAACCATAAATATGAAATTGTGATGCTACTGATCCTTGAATGTTCCCAGACACCATGAAATATGTGAAGACGTCCAATATTGAAAATGAGCAATAGTGATCTGTTGAACAAGAGAAAATATTAAATTATCTAACACTCTGTGGTCGCATGGCAATGGTCCTCCACACACTACGGCCTAAAGCACTCAAAGCCATTCACGTCGTCAAGCAATTGGCTTCTGAGATACGTTAATCCCTCCGTACAGCCCGGATCTCGCTCTTCTAAAGTTTCATTTTTGATCACTCATAGATGGCTGAAGAAGTTATCGATTTCCTAAGAATAAAAAAAAAAAAAAACAGAGGAGACTGTGAGCGCTGAATAGTTAACTGAAATAGAGAAAATTTCCCTGTTGAAGAGGACTATATATTACGACAGCCTGTGGACGGCCAGTGAGTGCATCAAAAAGGAATAAGATTATGTTCTTAAGTATTTAAAAACTATCTAACTGTTTTTTTTTAACATTAGGTTACGATATAGAAGAGTAGAGCATTTGTTACTTCTTGTGAAACTTTTGCCAACAAATTTTCGACAGTAGGTCTACTGTTGTTTTAAGACGAGGCACTCTAGCACTTTATTAGCCAAAAAAGAATGATGCGAAAACATCACTGCCCGCGTAATTACGGTAGGGACTGGAATGAAGTGGCTTGTGATGAGCTCACGGCCATATCTGGCCCGACTGCCTCCCGATGTTAATGTCATCTGCACAGTTTTTGTTATGAGTCATTATGAATTACCTACGAACATCTACCAAAGCACTATAACGGCAACGCCCTCTTTTTATGCATGCGGATATAATGAATATGTGCTCGTACACAGGGAGTCGGTATAATAAGAACAGGCAGTATATTACTGTGCAGTCATTAGAGCCAGAACCGTGTAGCTCACCACTTTGATTTCTGTGACAAAATTGATGAGATTCAATATGCCCATGTGGTTTAAAAAATAGTTTCATGGGAAAAAACGTCCCGGTCATACATGACAACCAGCGGTAACCTGTTCGAAAAATGAAGCTAGTTGAGAAAACTGTTCAAAACTTGGGTTCGAAATAAAATTGTGACGGTCATGCAAGCAGGAGTTATAACAAAGGGTTATTGCTACCAACTGTGGTAGCAGTAACTCAATCCGCCTTGTTTTAACTTCTCAGGAGCTCTCATCCAGATCCGGATCGTTCAGTAAACCACTTTGAAACGAGTTTCAGAATAAACGCTGTGCAATTAATGCTTGCAACTCGATCCAAAGTTGCTTATCGAATGATCGGAATTGACTTCGAAAACAGGGGAAGCAGCTGATTGAACAGGATTATTTTAATCAAGAGTGGTGAATCGAAAACACCTTAATGCAAAATATGTTTCGTAAATACCCCCCGGCTTACCATAATCACACGTTATTAACACAACAAATTCTCAAAAATCTTCACAGCTCCACACTTTGCTTCTCTATTGACGCACTCAACTCATTTTAATGTTATTATATGGTACATATTTACTTACGTTTACTGCGGGGCCATCCAGTGTGTCATATGTACCCATGATATAAACTTTGTAGTGATACCATGATTTGTACCAGCCTTAAGCCCATACCAAATTATTTCTATCACCATCATTAATAATATATTCTCGGTTTTGGCACCGTCCCCGCGTAATATTACGTACGTGATCCAAACAGTGAGGAATGCCAAGCCTGTAATTGTTCAAACAATTCTGCAGAATTTGGATTAAGTCCTTCTGCTCTTCGGTATGGACTGCTGCCCCACTGCCTCTGCCCCTCACAGCACGAGGGCCTTGAGGCTGAACAGACCCACACGTGGTGGGGGTCTGCAGGCCTCCCAACGGAGGTGCTGCCCACACCCTCAGGTCCCAAGTGACCTATTGTAGGCCAGTGGTATGTAGTTAAAAGTTGCACTGTTATCCCCTCTACCTTTATACACGTTAAGTACGAGTTAGAAAAAAGTTCATTCTTGTACGGCATGTTTCTTTACACGAGCAAAATTTGGCCCAAAGTTCCTTTCGACGGTATCTTTTACACGAATAAACACTAGATGGAAAAACACGTTTTTACCATGTGTATTTTTTTAACAGATAAAAACTAGAGCGAATTTTGCAACCTTACTACGTACGATGGGAAAAAGGTAGGCCAAAATCTTTTTTTCTCTTTCTCTGTGTACTTTTTTTACCCGGAGTAAGACTAATTAGGTAGATCCAGAGCAACTTTCATCCTGATATCTTTTTAGACGAACCGGACGCTAGTTACGTTCATCATTTAACCTGACATATTTCTAACGGACTGAACTCTAGCTTCAAGGGCCCTTGTTTACACGAGACATTTCAGTTTCAGTCTTATTTTACCAGTTAATATTGATGGTCTCAAAGAAATGTATCCTTCATTAATTTTGTCCCAGAGACTATAATAATTAATACTATTCTGTCACAAAAGCCTAATTAAGCTCAAAGTCTATCATTGAGACAAATTATCATTATTTTAACTAGATAACTGTATGGAATGCTTAGCAATATTATAACATCGTTAAAAAAAACAAGTTAGAAATTTTGCAGCCTATTTTTTAGTGCGTAGGTATCACATTATATTTAGGTCGATGCCAAAACAATGCTAGAAGCCAGCAGGTGTCATAATTATTTTATTTTAAGGATGAACGATATCTTAACAGGCAGGAGCACGCTCATAATTTTTTAAATATCGTAAGCACAGTCACTGAATACTCATTAGGGATGCTAACGATTGAGGCTCATAGTAACAACCTAGTAACAACCTAGAGCCACACTATTCATTCATATACAGATAACTATGTAGATGTTAGGATGTAAGACTCGGACGTTGTTCATGGTACCGTATCTACGCTACCGATTTGAAATGAGTAACGAAAAAGCACGCGTCCTGCTCATCATTAAGTTGATAAGAGTGTTAAAATGGCAGGCAGAGTATTAGGATTCTTCACCAAGAATTTCCAATACAAAACCAAGAACATCATCTATCCTTTGTATAAGGCGCTAATGCACCCACACTTAGAATTTACTGTTCAATTCTTGTCTCCACGTAAGTGCAACGATATCGATAAAAGGAAAGAATGCAACATAAAGCAACAAAGTTGATACCTCAGTTGCGAAGCAAGCCATACGAATGTCGCCTACAGGAAGTGGGACAATCTCTCTCGAACAAAGACGACTGAGGGAGCAACTAGCAGAAACATTCAAGTATTTGAATGGCCTCAAAGACGTGCCTACAACGAAACTCTTTGAGAGAGACGTTATAGATCGATTGCAAAACAATGACGGCCAGAAACTCAAGCATCAAGATCGAAAAACTACTCTCACCCAGTAGTATTTCCCGTATTTCACAGTAAACATTTGAAATTGGCTACCCACCCAAACTGTTGGCGCAGAGTCACTCAATGCATTCCAAAATCGTTTCGACAAACATTGGGCGCAACATCCTCCAAAGTTATGAACTCCTCTTCCAGGAGTACCAAACTCTTAATGGCTAAAGCTTCTAAACAACTGTAATCTATTATATTTCATACTACAACTAATTGAACGTCTCCGAGCATCCCGGACCTGCAGAAATTAATTGCGCTACCCCGATCAACTCCTTGCCTGGGTTTACTATAATTTTTGTTCCCCAGATTTCTCCATGATTCTGAGTAAATGGCGATAGCTCATAGAGGGCCGGAGCGTTAGTCCCGGCTGCTCTCCAAGAGTGGACCTGTGGGTCCGTCTACTGCCAGCTACATATTCTATTCAGTTAAGCGCACGAAAGCGTATGAACCCTCGGAATGAGTGATTGCCCAGCCTTTTTCCAACAAGCCACTGTCTTACTAGATACCCCGTCTTATTCCAACAAATATATGTTTTGCTAGCACTCAAGTCTCTCACGAACGAGCCAGTACAACAGCCAGGGGCTTTACCAACAGGCGAATGCAGAATGTTAGAGTGTCTGCATTCGCCTGTTGGTAAAGCCCTTGTTGTTGTGCTTGCGGAGGGCGATTGTTCTAGCCTACTTGCCCGGCTGGTGAGTTCCTGCTGAGCTTGGCTTGCTGAGTCAGTATTCTGCATTCAAATGCTGTTGCGGGGGTACTGATCCTAACAAGAAATGAGGATAGTCTGGGGCATCGCAGTTGATACTTGAGAGTCAAAGCTCTAAATATCTATGGTTGAGTTTAGGCGTGCACTCCTCTGGAACCAGTTTGCCTATATACGTACAGCACGAACCAGTGCGTGTGGGATTCCCGATTGGATTGCACGATCACGTTGACTTTACCTCTACCTTTAAAATTTAAACCTTTCTGAGCAAGCCTGTGCCAGCGAGATTGGCTGCACAGCTTTGTATGCCCCATTAAAGCTGCCGGAAATGCAGTGGCACCCCCTGGGGGCGATTACCTATAAAGGGGACTACCAACAGGGCCCCTCAGCTCAGTGTCAGCCAACCAATACCTGTGAGTAGAGCCAATTAACCTCACGCCCGGCTTAGTAAACCTGCACCTTGTTGTACTAGATCCACATGTACGTAACCTGTTACTACACCTTAGTCTCATTAACCTCACATGCAGGTACAGCGTACGTCCGGCTGACCAAAGGAGCCCTAGCCCCATATTTTGTACAAACAATAGACACTGAAGTGGACTGGCATAGAAAAGCCTTCACAAGCCGAAGTTTCACTAAAATCCCCGTCTTTTACAATCATGCTAATGTCTTGCTAGCGACCTGCAGTCTTTTATCGCTAAGCTAATGTCTCGCTAAGAGACAAGACTTTTACAGACAAGCGAGTGTCCTACCGACTTCCCAGTTTCTAAATACCAAGTTATTGTCTTGCTAGCAACCCAATGTTTACTAGTAAGCTATAATGTCTTGCTAGCAACCCAAAGTTTACTAGTAACTATAGAGTCCTGCTAAAAACCCAATGCTTACTAGTAAGCTATAATGTCTTGCTAAAAACCCAATGCTTACTAGTAACTATAGAGTCCTGCTAAAAACCCAATGCTTACTAGTAAGCTATAATGTCTTGCTAACAACCCAATGCTTACTAGTAACTATAGAGTCCTGCTAAAAACCCAATGCTTACTAGTAAGCTATAATGTCTTGCTAAAAACCCAATGCTTACTAGAAAGCAATAATGTCTTGCTAGCAACCTACAGTATAGTCTTTTACCGCTAAGCTAATGTCTTGCTAAGAGTCTAGTCTTTTACTAACGAGCCAATATCTCCCGTATTGAGCCAATCACATCAGCACAAATCAATCACGTACCTACCCGACGTTTATATCTGGCCCAGCCAAAGGCGAACTGTTCGCCTGACTTGACTGATGGAGGCAGAACCGGCGGCACGCCCGTGGGAGGGTACCCCTTAGCTTTATTTTGGCTCCATTAAGGCGCTTGATAGAAAATAACAGTTAGGCACAGATCTGTATCGGTTTAGAGTGCGCACAGTAGCATTAGGTGCTGTGCCCGGAGTGGAATTTGATCTCGTATAATAGCGGATTATGTCATGGTACTATGTTTGGATTAGGGTGAGGCGTTCTATTACAAGCGATTGGTTCCTGGGAGTGGGACACAGATTTCTTAGATACAAACCGCCCTTCTGAAGTCGGTCATGAACGTGCGTACGTCCAACGCTGAACTTTTGGATGCCCTGCATGGGGGTGCCATGAGCTTAGAAGCCGTGAGGGAAAGTTGTCGATCTTCATAGTCATCTCTGAATGTAGGAAAGATCCTGAATGTTTAAAAAAAACTCCGAACTTACAAATGTGACTTAACGTACGTAGGTCTCTGTCCGTACAAAGGTCTCTAAATGCACAAAGAACTCTGAACATGTGATCTTTAGATGTGCGAAGGTCTGTAGACGTGCGAAGAGCTCTGACTTTATGAAGTATGCTGAATGTGCCTATGTCCCTCAACGTATTATGAAGGTCCGGGAATGTAGGAAAGTTCCTAAACATATAGAGGCCCCAGACTGTTCGACAGTTTTCGAGCGCTGGAGGTCAATGAATCTACGATAACCATTCATCATATGAATGTCAGTCAACGGTCGAGAAAAAATAAGTAAACGCTCGCAAAATCGATGCGTAAAACTAAGATAAACCGATACGAGAATTTTGTAAAGCGAAATTAGTCTAACCTTTAGTAGCAAAAACAACAAGGCGCACATATAGCCTAGCGAGTATACTTTATAAGCAAATCATCCTCTTGAAAAAATCAATAAAACAATCCCCCAAGCTATGAGCTCACGTCTGCCTGCAACATAGTAATTATTTTCCAGTGCAGCTAATGCAAGAGGAAAATCTTCGGCATTTATACCTACCTATGAGCAGGGCTTGGATAATAGCTAATAATCGCCTGAAACTTTCAGTTTTTCCCATGCTAAGACGTCCGCCCTGAACCCATTCCTTCCTATCCCATCAGTATATGTTGGCAACGCGAAGAAAAACAATAAAATTCATTTTGCAAAAGAGAATAAATTGTTTAAAATTTACAAACAGCATGTCTTTTTGTAAGGATAACTGAAACTGACATTAAGAAGAAGCGTTCTAATGTGAAACGTGTGGATCTGTAACACCCACTGCCAGTATACTAACTATGGAATATACTTCCACTAGATAAGAAAACTATATTGAAATCTTTTATTCCTATTTAATAATATACCGACATTCGCAGATCTTCCATACACTGTAAATTCCGTTAAAATTTTTTTATATAATCCTGCACATATTTTTCAATAGGAACATGACGCGAAGTAACTTCTATTGTGTTACCGATTGTGCAGTAGTCTTAGCTTAATTTAAGCCTGGTAGTGCTACAGTGAAATATCACTTTCCATAGGAATTAATTGACCTATTTGTAACATCCGCAAATGCTAACAGCGGGCATGAAATGGTTAACCAGGTTGTGCTATGTCACAAGAGCGACTCCTGCATTCGTGGAAGTACGATGAGTTTAAAGGATCCATGTAAAAAAAAGTAACACAAGAGTAACAAGTAACAATATAAGTCAAAGTTATTCAACAGTAGCAATAAATTACGCATCAATTATATTATGTGAAATTCACAGTTCGAAAATTAGGCATTTTTGAAGTATTTACAGACATCCAGATGCATATGCTTTATTATCCCAAAACCGAGGCACGCCAGTGCATCATCAATGAGCAAACTGCATCGTGACACACTTTAACTACCCCTACTGTAATTATAATAATAGTCATGCATTATCTTGCATAGTGTGAATACCCCTATCGAGGTATATTCTTTTTGCCCTAATTTAGAATTTAGAAAAGCTGGTCGCGAAGAAACAGAAGCCTGCCTGTGAGATTCCGAGAATTGAACTCTGCGGGGAGAGAATTTTCATTCCTCCGCAACTCAGACTTCATCTCCTATTTTTTACACTACCAGTGATAGATCATCGAAATCCTAGAGTAAGTGACACAAAATGCAATCTACTTGTACGCCAGATGCATCCACTGTATGCTGGACTTTGAATGAATATTACTGCCTCCGCCAAGGAGGTTATGTTTTCGTCGTGTTTGTCTGTCTGTCTGTGTGTTTTTCTGTTTGTCCGTTTATCTGTCACCAAGATAACTCAAAAAGTTATGAACCGATTTGGATGAAATTAACATGAGTTGTTAAGTATATAACAAAGAGTAGATGACCAAATTTTGGTAATAGTCCGATTGTTCGTTCGTTCGTTTATCACTGTTTTTATTTTTATGCTTGTTAGCACAATAACTCAAAAAATAATGAATGGATATTTATGAAATTTTTAGGAGTTGTTAGTAATGGTAAAAGACATAGATGATCAAATTTTGGTGCAGATCGGTTAGTTCGTTTGACTCATATTTGTCATAACGTTTGTTAACAGTATAACTCAAAAAGTTATGATCGGATCTTCAAAAAAATTGAACAAGCTGTTATTTATATAAAAAGGCACAAATGGTTAGATTTTGAAGTTTATGCAAAGAAAATTATGGTTTCAGAGCCAATTTGAATTTTTGCTACCGTTGGCTCACTTGGCGGAGGTATGCGCTCTCAGAGTNCTAAAAACCCAATGCTTACTAGTAAGCTATAATGTCTTGCTAAAAACCCAATGCTTACTAGTAAGCTATAGTGTCTTGCTAAAAACCCAATGCTTACTAGTAAGCTATAATGTCTTGCTAAAAACCCAATGCTTACTAGTAAGCCATAGTGTCTTGCTAAAAACCCAATGCTTATTAGTAAGCTATAGTGTCTTGCTAAAAACCCAATGCTTACTAGTAAGCTATAATGTCTTGCTAACAACCCAATGCTTACTAGTAAGCTATAATTTCTTGCTAGCAACCTACAGTATAGTCTTTTACCGCTAAGCTAATGTCTTGCTAAGAGTCTAGTCTTTTACTAACGAGCCAATATCTCCAGTATTGAGCCAATCACATCAGCACAAATCAATCACGTACCTACCCGACGTTTATATCTGGCCCAGCCAAAGGCGAACTGTTCGCCTGACTTGACTGATGGAGGCAGCACCGGCGGCACGCCCATGGGAGGGTACCCCTTAGCTTTATTTTGGCTCCATTAAGGCGCTTGATAGAAATAACAGTTAGGCACAGATCTGTATCGGTTTAGAGTGCGCACAGTAGCATTAGTTGCTGTGCCCAGAGTGGAATTTGATCTCGTATAATAGCGGATTATGTCATGGTACTATGTTAGGATTAGGGTGAGCCGTTCTATTACAAGCGATTGGTTCCTGGGAGCGGGACACAGATTTCTTAGATACAAACCGCCCTTCTGAAGTCGGTCATGAACGTGCGTATGTCCAACCCTGAGCTTTTGAATGCCCTGCATGGAGGTGCCATGAGCTTAGAAGCCGTGAGGGAAAGTTGTCGATCTTCATAGTCATCTCTGAATGTAGGAAAGATCCTAGATGTTTAAAAAAAAAACTCCGAACTTACAAATGTGACTGAACGTACGTAGGTCTCTGGACGTACAAAAATCTCTGAACATGTGGTCTTTAGATGTACAAAGGTGTGTAGGCGTGCGAAGAGCTCTGACTTTATGAAGTATGCTGAATGTGCCAGTGTCCCTCAACGCATTATGAAGGCCCGGGAATGTAGGAAAGTTCCTAAACATATAGAGGCCCCAGACTGTTCGACAGTTTCCTAACGCTGGAGGTCAATGAGTCTACGATAACCATTCATCATATGAATGTCAGTCAACGGTAGAGAAAAAAATAAGTAAATGCTCGCAAGATCGATGCGTTAAACTAAGATAAACCGATACGAGAATTTCTGTAAGGCGAAATTAGTCTAACCTTTAGTAGCAAAAACAACAAGGCGCACATATAGCCTTGCGAGTACACTTTATAAGCAAATCATCCTCGTGAAAAAATCAATAAAAAATACCCCAAGCTATGAACTCACGTCTGCCTGCAACATAGTAACTCGCAATTATTTTCCAGTGCAGCTAATGCAATAGGAAAATCTTCGGCATTTATACCCACCTATGAGCAGGGCCCGAATAATAGCTAATAATCGCCTGAAACGGTTTCAGTTTTTCCTATGCTACGACGTCCGCCCTGGACCCATTCCTTCCTATCCCACCAGTATATGTTAGCAACGCGAAGAAAAACCCAAATCAAATTAATCCTGCACATGAGAATAAGTCATTTAAAATTTACAAAGAGCAGGTCTCTGTATATGGATAACTGAAACTGACATTAAGAAGAAGCGTTCTAATGTGAAACGTGTGGATCTGTAACACCCACTGCCAGTATGCTATCTATGGAATATACTTCCACTATAGAAAAAAACAATCTTGAAATCTTTTATACCTATTTAATATTATACCGACATACGCAGATCTCCTCTACACTGTAAATTCCATTGCAATTTTCTTATATAATCCTGCACATATTTTTCAATAGGAACATGACGCGAAATAACTTTTATATTGTGTTACCAATTGTGCAGTAGTCTTAGCCTAATTTAAGCCAGGTAGTGCTACAGTGAAATATCACTTTCCATAGGAATAGACCTATTTGTAACATCCGCAAATGCTAACAGCGGGTATGAAAGGGGTTAACCAGGTTGTGCTATGTCGCAAGAGCGACTCCTGCATTCGTGGAAATTCAATGAGTTTAAAGGATCCTTGTAAAAAAGGAACACTCTCCGTTTTTTTAGATTGCGATTAAAGCGGCATATGTATATATCAATGCTATGTTTTCAATATAAGTCAAAATTATTCAACAGTAGCAACAAATTGCGCATCAATTATATTATGTGAAATTACAATTCGAAAATTTAGGCATTTTTTAAGTATTTAAAAACATCCAGATGTATAAGCATTATTATCCCAAAACCGAGGCACGCAAGTGCATCATCAATGTGCAAATTGCATCCTGACACACTTTAACTAGCCCTTCTGTAATTATAATAATAATCATGCATTACCTTGCATAGTGTGAATACACCTATCGAGGTATATTCTTTTTGCCTTAATTGTAAAATTTAGAAAAGCTGGTTGTGAAAAAACAGAAGCCAGCGCTGTGAAAATCCTAGAATTGAACTCTGCCGGGGAGAGAGTTTTCATTCCTCCGCAACTCAGACTTCATCTCCTGTTTTTCTACACTACCAGTGATAGATCATCAAAATCCTAGAGTAAGTGACACAAAATGCAATCTACTTGTACGCCAGATGCATCTACTGTATGCTGGACTTGAATGAATATTATTGTTATTTTTATTATAATGTTAAAGTTAGTTAGTATGCGTAATGATTACGCATGCACGGGTCTCATGATGCACTTACATCATCGGTGATGCACCAAGATGCATCAGAAACCTGCAAAATTTATGCAACTGAACTACTGAAGAGATGAAACTTTAAATTACAATAGCGGTCACTATGGTAGTATGAAACTACGTCTCGCTTCATACGTGTAACAAATCTATGAAGCCTCTTTATTTTATTAGTCAAAATAATTTTTTTATCCCCACTATCTGTTGCTATGCCACACCGAACTGAGCATGAAACGCCTAAGTACGTGCTTCCAGATTCTTCAATGTGAAACATCTATGTACATCCAAATTTTTCTCTGGAGTTCTCCATGACTTGGTAACTATGTCGCTAATTTAATTCAATTTAGGTCTTACTAGCTGTACAGAATAGCTATTTGACTTTTTTAGTGGTTAAACAAAAACTTAGCATTAAAAGCAAATATAATTCCGTAATGTTTGAATTTTTTATGCATTTAGTGGCAATTGGTTTCATCTTTGGTTATAATATTTAAATAAGAGATTAATTTCTTAGTGTAAATGTAAAAAAAATCAAATTTGAATAATGAATCACAAACCTATTTTTTCTGCATAGGAAAATATCAGCGCGCGCAAGGCTGCGCCAAATTAAAATAATTCAAATTAAGACCATTTATTAAAATGGCTCCAGTATTAGTTAGGGACTCAAATCAGCAATCAGAAATCGAGGGCTGCAATTCATCCATATGACACGCTTGTGAGCGGGGGTGTATTTCTGCCCTAATAAATCCAGTAAAATATAATGAGAAATTACCATCATTTTAAAAATTCCTTTTTTAACGGTAAGGCCAGTCAGGTCCTGTTTACATACGTGATTTTATTACTAGAGCTCGCAGCCGTCGAAAATGAGAGAATTCAAGAATTTGCTTCTGGCGCTTGCATTATCGTACGAAATACAAAGTTTCATTTTATGTATTCAACTTTTCCGGTCTTTAAAGCTTCACTTTCTAGTTTGTATTTCCTGTCTAGTTTTCAAGAGTTTGAAAAGTAAATGTACCACAGCAGCTTTTAGTTATATTTTCATGCATTGCAACTTTTCAGAATTAATAAATCTTCAGTTTGTAAATTAATAGCCCCTTTTCTCTCCTTTTAACAAGTTTAAGTATAAATATTTATGGCATTTCATTTCCGTTTATTTCAGCTTTTTCGACTTGATAGAACTTTTGCTCGAAATTTTGACAATAATTGTATCCTTTTACACGTTTGAAAAAAAAAGCACTCCAATGACGTCTTTTAATTTTTGAAAAATGTACTGCATGTTGCTGTACATTTTTGCGTCTATATACATGTATATAATATTTCTGTCGTTACTACACCTATAGTGCAGAGCCTTCATCACGTATGGCAAAATTGCCCAGCAATTTTCGTTTGAACTTTTGGACTTCGCAATGATTGGGGATTGCCTCCGTCGCCCTAATTGGGGAAGTGAAATTGGAACAGGAGTGACGCAGGTGGGGACCAAGCTGGAACTTCAGGAATGGGAATTACTATAGGAATTGTTCTTAGTAAAACTACCCGCCCAGGTTGCCTCTGACGGGTAAAAAAAAAAATAGCAATACCAGAATGCCCCAAACTCTAATAACAATCAATCAAAATGCCATTCACAGCTGACGTGAACGAGGGTAGATCCACATGACAGATTACAAATCACTGTGACAAATATCACGCAAAACAAAATTGTCCAGGCTACAAACGATCCAAGCAATGTATATAATAAACATATATAATATATATCTAAATTTACCTGCAGCTGTGCTTTATGCCTTAACGTTTATATTTGGAATAGCGTGCAGGAAATTGCTATCTAGTGGAGCATCAAAGTTGAGTTAAGCAAACCCACACGAGGCTTGACTTCTCCGGAACCTGAGGCACGAGGCTCAAGCGTTGCTTCACATGTTTCAATGGTATTGCAGGCATTCAAGCAACTCCAGTAAGACGTTTGGGAAATTCAGTTTAGTCAGCAATTAAGACTGAATATTCAGAAGATTCGAGGGTATTTGATTAAAGGTAAATACCTGAAACCCTCATTAGCTTGGCAAAGCCAATCCACTAATTTAGAGTTTGTGTGATTTAAACCTGAAGGGCTTAGATGAACTAGAGTCTTGCTAGTCAGTCGATTACACTCACGCTAGTAAATATTGCTCTAAAGAAGGTGCGAGCAAACTTCGGCCGGCGCGCCACAGTCTGTTTAATCCTGCCAGCCGAAGATTTGGGTGTACTTCGATGTATTAACCCTACTTGAGCCACGTATAGGTTTTGCTACAACAGTGTTATTCCCTACTTTGTTTCTGATGCGTATGGAATATACGTTTGAATATTATGAATGTGGGTATTAACACTGTATTTCATTTTGCTGCTTATGTTTGATATCCTTGCATCCACTGATTGTCCGGCCAGTCTGTCAAATTTTCAAAGTCCATGTGCCCCTGAGTCATAAACCTTGCCCACCCTTGATCTAGAGGAGGTCTGTCCAGCTGCAGGCTCGGGGCCACCGATGGCTTGCCGGCTGATGGTCTAGTCGTGGTGGAAACCGCTTGAGTAATAAATTTATCCTATTCCTACTTTCTTCTTAATACATCAACTTACTTTTTCGTGTGCCAGCAGTGCATCGACTCTGTGTAACATTTTAATCTCATGCATTTTTCTTTTGTTTTTATTTTTGCATGAGTTTTGATTATTAAAGTCAATATTACGAATAATACTTTTTGATCCTCCTACTTTTGCTATGCTTTCAATGACCTAGTGTTGTAGTAGTCTACTATATCATAGACTTTGGACAACCCGTTCTGGATGAATGCGTACAAATATTTACAGACTTGCACAGCAAGGCATCTCACTTACTTCAAAGAAAGATACTTCCGTGTCCATATAATTGAATAAATAACACATTTATTCTCTCATTTAGTTCATGGACCCAACATATAAAGGACGCGGCATCCAGGAGTATTCTTTCTAAGGCTAATGTTGGTTCTTCAGGATCTGTGGATAAGACACTAAAACCTAAATTAGTAAAACTAGTAGTATTGTAAGATGAAAGTCTAACCATGAGTAGCCGTGCAGCCTAGAGGTGCGTACTTCACATTATTTCTTCCTATTCCGTAACTTTTTCTAGCCATTGGCTACATCCCATATTTCTGTATTAGGAAATACCAGTGTTTGATATTTCATATATACCATAGGCAAAATATTAAAAAAGGTTCCCATATTGGGGGAGCATCTTTGTTGTTAATGTTATTATACATCAATCATATAAAAAAAAACTTTTCTTGGCCGCAACTATAAGTTCCAAACGAATTGGAACTGGACGGTATGGATGCAACCGTTCATGTCTCTTTTTTAGCGTACGTCAAAATTTCACCAACATCATTGAAATTTACTAAATTAGCCTATGGATTCATCTGCAAGGAGTGGACTCATCAGTAGGGATTCAATTATTGCGGGAACTCATCTCCAAGAATTCATCTGTTGGAACTCTGTGAAGACTCACCTGCAACGCTGGGCGTCAAGTATACCGTAATCTATGTATATCTTCAGACTAAAAATGAACCTCCGGCGGGTACGCCGTAAGGAAAACAGCAGTACTCAGGTCCATAAGAATATCAAAGACACTGAGTGCTAACTTCTACTTAGTCGCACCGACGCACGGGGACTGGTGGTGATAATAATAAACGCATTAGTCAGTGTTATCAGTTACGCAAGTTGACATCCATGCGACGGAACTTTAGACGACCCACAACTTCAAAAGACTCTGATAATGTAAACAAACGACGGGAAAAAACTGCGTGGCGAGTTGAAACTTTGGACTCGGCGGCGTTATCTTTTTCCTTTGTGAGGCACTTTTTGTGAAGCTGGCACGGAATTAGGAGCTGGATTGCAAGAGAAAAAAGTGTAAGAGGTAGCACGCTTATTTAGTAGAAAACTCTGCTTTGCAAGTAAGCTACTTTTTAATATTTAATATGAAGGGATGCCTGCAGTGTCTGAGAGAAAGATTTGTGTTCTGAATCACATGAAAACTTTCAAAATTTGGAGAACTCACAAGTTGAATAATTTTCAAAGTACAAATGAAAATGCCTGCTGTAGGAGTCAGATAAAAAAAACATTAACACTTTTACTTTTAATATATAACTACTTAGTGCCCTGCGACGTGCGTGGCTGGATTTTCTGCGACCTTAATGTTCTGTTGCGCAGCTAGGCCGCAAAACCACGAGTGCCCACCCAGCCCCAGAGACTGTTTGCTCTTCCCCAGATGTCAGGCGCAGGACCGCATATCGCTGTAGCGAGAATATTTCCTGACAGGAGCTCCTCAGCCAAACCATTAATGGCCCCAAAGAAGGCCAATTACGATTCGTCAACGTCACCGACAGTGGGATGGGGGAGGGCTGATACATCCCCCTCCCTATACCTTAACACCCACCCCACCCAAATCCACCGTCTGATCCGCGGTCAAAATCCACCTTATTTGTCAAACCAACTTGACACTGGCCACGGCAAATGAACGAGAGCTGCTTGGCAGATGTCAAGCAGATGAGCGAGGTAACGGAATTAATAAGTCAACGGACCGAGAGTTCAAATGCTGACGGTACAACCGCAGGTACAGAAACAATTTTATTTTTCTGTGAAATTGACAGAGAATGAGAGTTGCTGGCTTATGCAAAAAAATGAGCACCGCCACATTCCAAAAATGAACGGTTTCAAGTTTCGAAAGCAATTACAAAAGTGCAGTAACTTCCACCAGGAGTATTTTTTCTTGGCGGAACATGCGGTGATTTAGAGTTGCTTGGTAAATTCCAAATTCCAGGTAAATATCTGCTGTAAATATCTGCTCCCCGTGTTGAACAGAATTGTGTTAGTACAACACTTATGTAAAGCATATCACTCCAAAAAATAATCCGTAATTTTAGAGGAGTAAATTCGATAAATGTCAACTGAGAAGCGCCTTATTTTGCCTTACTAAAAGTTCCTGTAATTTCTCCCCCACCAGGGACTATACCTGCACTTACTTCGCGTGGTACCATAACCTACTCGATATGCAAATCGGGATCTCTTTTGCAGTTTCACTTTAGTTTCTTTTTATAATTAATGTATTTATAGGCTGACCTTACGATTCAGGTAGTACATCATCTCAAGTTGCATCATATGAGACAGTATTCGTAAACTGAATGAAAATTAAGAATGTAAGGGCGGAAATGCATGCACTTTAATACTTACTTAACCAGGCAAATCTTTTTCTGTCAAAGTTTGCTTCAGATCGCATGCGTTAATTGAAGTTGAACAAATTGAGAATCCTTCTACTTTTTCTCTTTAGACTCCGATTTTCAGGAGTTACACGACTACGTAGCATATGTATCATTTTGTGACGAATAGGGCAATGTATCGAAATTATACATGGTAAAACTTCATCGCAGTATCAGCATAAAAAAAACATTTGTTTCATTACAGCTTCGCGTTTCTCAATAGCGTACTCGGTAAGGTATTGATATTGGGTGCACTAGAGCGCGGGTTCGAACCCTGCACCGAAAACAGGTACAGGAACATTCCGTAAATTTTAGAGATTTTATTGGCATTATTGCTGACATCTTTTTTTTTCGCAAAATTTATGGGATTTTCTTCACAGTGTAGTTTTCTCATTAATCCTGCAAATTAGCCTATTTAACTACACCCCGATGAGATTCCGTAAGGATGTCTTAATTTTCTATGCAGCAGACAAACGATCAATTACACATGTGCCGTAACCCTCGCGTAGATACTTTCATTCTTTCTGCAAAAGTTGAAATTAAGAGGTTACCGCACATTTCATATTGGCGCTAAAGACGCACTTTAGCGGCAGCATTCGTAGTGAACTTTCTACAGTTAACCGTTAAAAGAGAAAACGAAGTTGTAGAGAGGACACTGTGTTGCTTTATATGTGTGTCCGCTTCTTGCGCAAAGCTTCTGTTCCGGAGCTCACAAGCCACCACACAATTGCCAGGTAGTGTTATACTGTACAGTGGACTGTAGGTCTGCTTGTGCACTCTAGGCATTGATATCTTATTTTGCTCACGGAAAAAATACCGACAGTTGGAAGCCTCCAAAAGCGACGATGTATAGGGAACAGTATCGTGTGTGTCCGCGATATCTGTTCGGGACTCTGTCAGGGTTGTGTCTAGGGGGCTTTGGCTGAGTGTACGGCTGCAATGCTCTTATCGTATAAGGTTGTGCTATGCTGCCACACTGACATGTATTTTCGTTTCCGTCTACCGAAACAAAAATCAAAATTATCAATACCCAAAGATGTTTTCATACTTCTTCCCTCATTTCTCCCCTCAATGATTAGTTACCTGAAGAATACCATAAACATCCGAGCCTTGTGTTGAAAAACAGTGATTTGCCGATAAAACATTTTCATAATTACGTTAAATGCTATGCCTTCATAGTTATGTGCTTCTACGTAGAAGAATATAAAAACAAAGGAATTACTTCAGTATTTCTTGACATAGTCTTCCCCCATGGGAAGCATTCAGGAAAAAAAATTGGATTAGATCCATTCTCTTATATCATATTTTCTTGGTGAAAAAGGCTTCCCCAAAGATCTATATAGGCGTCCATAATGCTCAATTATCATTAGACAACGATTTTCAGTGCAGTTTGTCCTATTCTACTCAGTGTTTTTTGTATGCATTTGTACACAGAGAATATCTGGCTATTTTTTTTTCCGTAAAATTAGGTGCACGCAAAGAATTTGCTGTACAAATTTCCGTCTCAGTCAAGACGCCTCACCGGAGTTACCACTCTCACTTTCAACGGACGACTTGGCTGGAGCAAGTCGCTACAGTTTCCTTTCTTTCCCTGACGCTATTTTTTGCTCAGTGCTTAGGAAAATGGGCACATTTGCATGCTGAGAGCATGCAGGGATTCTCTCCTGACCGCTCTGATGCGCTTCAATGATCGTCTAGTAAAGCCTTAAGCGCCCCCTCTCCTGCCTGGGGCGCACCTCCCCCTACACACTTGAGGATCCAAGCCAAAGGGTCCTGCCAGTATCAGGGCGTCCAGGCCGTCTGATTCGTAAGTGTCCTGTTCAAGAAACTTCAACAGTAGCATTTCTCTAAATTTTATTCTACATTGCATTCAGTGCACGCGTAGTAGTTTCTTCTATTTCCCTCTTATTCATACCAGGCTGTGTTATTTTGCTACAAGTGTGCTTTGTCCCGTTGTATTTCTACGGGGAAATTACTCTTTGTAGCGATTTAACACAGCCTGGTACAAATAGGGTGAAGCCTGGTGCTTTTGCAGATATTGAGCCATAGACCACAGGATAGATGACTGCCCACTCAAATTCTCAAGTGGGCCTCATGGAATACTGATTAAACTTAGAAAAATCTTTGCCGCTCAACAGAGCAACTTCAAACAAGAGGTCAACTATTTTCGGTAGCAGAAAATGTGTCAATCCGAAAGAAACACACGTTCGTAGCAATAGATATCTACCGTGGACATCGATAATTAAATTTTAAAACACAAAAAACGACCTAAAATTAGTGAAATTTACCATTGGCCAGTGCTCGTGTATGCGTGCTTCTATCCAATCAATTTTTTCCTTTCGTCTCCAACAGCTGCTTAGTTTTTATTCCAGGCCGCTCTGTTGACTAGAAAATATTTTATCGAGAGTTTACCAATTTACCATCCTGCAGGCCCACTTATAGGAGGAATTGACAGTCAAGTATTGTGTGGTTCATGATTGAACCTACTTCAGAAATGGATTTTAGGTAGTGTGGCTTATGATTGAACCTACTTCAGAATTGGGTTTTAGTTCGTGTGGCTTATGATAGAACCTACTTCAGAAATGGGTTTTAGTTCGTGTGGCTTATGATAGAACCTACTTCAGAAATGGGTTTTAGTTCGTGTGGCTTATGATAGAACCTACTTCAGAAATGGATCTTAGGTCGTGTGGTTTATGACTGCACCTACAATGGATTTAGGTAATACCGAGAAGTCAGTAAGAGCCTTTACTCACGCTTGCCAAAAGAATGAGTTTCATCATCGCGTCGTCCGAATAGAATTCTGTGCCCATTTAAATAGCGCGCACTTGCAAAGAATTATAAGTTATAATTCCCTTCAAGCTTGAAGAGACGTCCGGAACTTAACAATGGCACTTGCTGAGCAAATTGAACAAACGGTTAACATTTCAACACTTTTTTTAAATCAAATTCAAAGCTATGTTTAAGAGGACAAAACGTTCAGTCGATTAGCTGAAGAAACTCGTTCTTTTGACAAGCGTGTGTCCAGAGATAAGACGCAGTGAATGTTATTGTGTCAAAAACGTGATTTCAGTGGTGCATTGAAATCAAAAGTTTCAACACGCCATCGACTGCCTCTACGAAAGCTAGTTAAGCTAAACACAGCAGACTTAACTAGTACGCCAGCTTGGGTTGCATTGGGGGCGTTATAGCACCTGTAAGATGACCCGTGAGATAGCCATTTCTACAATCAAGAAAGAGTTTTCGGCTGCCTGAAGTGTAATCCATTAGGAACAAACTTCTAAAACTCCATCTTCTGGGGGAAAACGCGCCTTTCTGACGTTCTGGATAGATCTAGCTCAATGGGCTTCTCTAGGTTTCACTGTACTAGCGGATGATGGCTATATTGTGACTGAAAAATGCACTCTTTCTCTCTTGCAAGAGCAAAAACGCTCTCGAATTTCACAACGGACGATGAACAAACCTAGATGGATTCTTTATAGACCGACATCCACATGAAACTTGTACTCCCCGCTGACGATTTCGTTTATGGACCAGCGCTGTCTATGATTTTGGTCAATCCATGCTGCAAACTGCCATTTTGGCTTCTCACTAACAGCCATCTGATGAAACTCTAGCCATCATCGATCAGTCTCCATTATAAGCAAAGCCAAAACAATCGTTCAGGACTTTCAAATGGCTTCACATGTACACAAAAGATACCATCTATAGGCGCCTCTAGGCAGGGTATCTCTATAATCTGATAGCACATCAGGTATTCTAACTGCCCTCAGTAAAGACCTTCAGAACTGTTAGCGAAATATACACATTCTCTGAACCTTAATGAATGGCTCTTAGGCTGAAGCACCCAGGCCCTGATGCCATGGAAGCGATCAAATTCCTTGATAAACGCAATTTAATCTCGCAGGCTGTTAGGGGTTGTTTGGATGCGTTATTCTATCAGTTTGTTCCTCAAAGGGACTCATGTTGTCGCTTCCGTAACGTCATGTAGCCCATGCAGTCTTCATTACTTAGTCGCTATCGCTTCATCGGCACTCGGGGAAAAACTCAAGTAAGAACTGGCCAAGGTAGAGACGTGTCAGAGCGGGAGCATCTCCCTGGTCGTGTGCAGGGGTGTTGACCGAACAGACGCTGTACTAAAGATGGAAACTTTGTTGTCTACAACGTGCAGTCAACTTAGGATCATAGATGAGAGGATGTTGGACGCGAAAAACAGTTGTTGTTAAGATAGAAACATTATGCTCTGCAGTAAACTTTGGACTGTAGATTTGAGAATGTTCAACAACCAAACCGGAGCTTTCATACTTGAGATGTAAACATTATTTTCTGCAGTATGCAGCCAACTTTGGATTATGATCTGCAAGATATTAAACCGAACAGAAACTGTTCTTGAAATTGAGACACTACTGTATTTCCTGCAGCGTGCAGTGAACGTTGTTTTTTAATTTAACCTGACAAAGATAGCTAAATTTAACAGAACCGGCGCTGAAACCGATTTTTTCAGCAGCTTCAAGCATATGTGGGCCAGTAAATCGAAATCTATTTCAATAGCGACTTTAATGATTTCCCTGTCGCTTAACTAAAATTTTGATAGCGATATAATTCTGTTGGTGCGTCGATCGAACTGAAACCACCCGAAAAATAGTAAAATTTTCAACAGACCAGCATAGCTATACTCTGGGACGTGAATAAAAAACAGCCTCCTGCAATGGTAACAAAAGCAGTTATTCCGAATTAAATTTTAATGCGAAGAGTTTATTGTTTGTGATTGCGGATGCTGACCTAACGCTTGGGACAACAATATGTGTCTTTTGTGGTTTAAGTGCTGTATTTGTAGACTGTGACTGAAATTTAAAATGGTGTGGGTTGTCAGCAGAACCTGCAATACAAAAATAAAAAAAGTACGTATGTACATCATTCTCTTCAACTTAAGGTAAACTAATGACTATAATACTCGGTTCACACTTTGGTTTATTGTTCTCCATATGCAGTGCAAGGCGAGCGACCGCTTTATTGCTTACTCATAAGAACGTTACAAGAGAATGCGTAATTTTCTAAATTACAATTCACTCTTCCGTTATAAGTATATATGAATGTACCCATAACTATACAAGTGACATTTGCTAAGCTGGCTGACGCGACGGCAAAAATTTTAACCCATCTTTTAACAGACTCACAGTTGTGTTTGGTATGCTGAGACAACATATGCATTCGCATCTACTACTGGATGAGAGGATGGACAACTCACTAGTTTTGAGACATATTTCAACTCGCTAGCAAAGACACGGTAGCATGAACGACACGCAAGTTGCCCATCCTGGCAACACGTTGTTCCTATGCAAGTCTAGTGTAGCCCCGGCATAAGAACGCAATATAGTATTCGAACACCTTGTACTGCGTCCCGAGAATGAAAGCTTATGGTGTCAATCTGCTTTTAAATGTGCTGAACCAGATGGAAACTAGCACCGAAATTCAAACATCGTCTTCCCAGCTCACAAGAAAACCAAACTTAATTACGAGATAAAAGTTACAGGAGTAGATAACCCCGCCCGCGCTGCACTATAATGGTTGGCCAACTATTATATGAAGTTGAAGAGTGAGCTTTACACATTTCTCTGAAGAGGACATTTTTCACGGTTTACAGTATTAAAAGAATACGATAAAAACGTTTTATGAAACTTTCAACGTTCAGTTCTAGAGCAATTGAGTTTTCGACAGAAATATCACTCTCGACAAATGTTTGCCAACAAGATTCAGACAAAAATCATGTGACGTCAACGCTGTGGAATGACAGGTGTTTTGGTGTGCAATTGTAAAATATTAGGAACATTTTTCGCTGCACTTTCTTTATTGGAATCGAACGGAGTGCTTACATATTGAAACAACATTGTTTTATGCCTAAATCATAATTCAAATGCAACTGATTCGGGCACTTCATAGAACGAAACTCACCCGCAGTTGGCGTCGACATCGTCAAAAATACGACCAGCAGACTGCCGTCATTTGCTCTACCTTTGTCAGGAGTAGCGGCGTCGTTTGTTGGTCGACGGCCTGTGACGGCATTTGCTAGTGCGAATCAGCCATTAGCAATCAGAGCTCAAAAGCTGCTGCAGTAGACTGCAAGGATAAGCTGCAACACATGAAATGAAAACATGAATCATCTGGATTTAATGTTCAAATTTCAAATTTAAGCCTAAGATTTTGACTTAGTTTTGACAAGAACAAACGCCTATTTAATATGCCTAATCCACCTAATTTGCCTCACTAGACTTAGTTTTGCAAATATCCTGAACAGTGTCCCCAAACAACTAATAGTGCAGCTCGTTTAGCTTTCCAGAGTCCTATTCATTCTCTTCAAACTCCTAAATAAATTTCGTTTAATTCCCATTTACGTTTCCCAGCCTCCCTAGACTCCCGTGTCTTCCCGCTGCCCTACCCAGTGACTGTAAAATCCATTGTTATCCCACTGTCCAGTGCCCTGTCACTCAACGTTCCCCGTGCTTTCCCCTATCCTCCCCAGTCTTCCCACTCCTCTCCTTCGTCTCCCTAAATACAAAATTCACAGTATCCCCTAGATCTGTCCTGTATATAGCAACAGTAGATTCTTCATTCTTCTTAATAGCCTTATCAGCTTCCCTAAATCCGCCAGTCTCCCTAGACTAAATAGTCTTTCCACTTCTCTCCCGTTTTCCTTCAGACTCCCTAATCTTCCCACTGTCCTGATCAGTCCTTCTGTAGACTCACCATTCTTCCCACTGCTTTTCCAAGCTTCTCTAGACTCCCTAGTTTTTCCATGGTCTTCCCCATTCTCCTTATACACTCCCTATTTTTCTCACTGGTCTTCTCAGCCTCCCTAACATCCCCTGCCAGTCTGTATACGTTCCCCAACCATCATGCCTCCCAGCCCCGGCCGAAACTCTCGACAGACGCGGCAGGTGCCCCAGCAGCTGAGGTCCTACACACACACCCCGAGTTTGGGGTAGCCGCGTGAGGCACGTCAGCGCGTATCAAACTGCGGCGAGATGTGTCGGCAGATTGTCAGGGGACGTCACAACGTGTTAAAGTGTGCAAACCCTGCAACTTTTTATCGGTTTTGCCCCCTTTAACTGTCAAGATTT
>LQNS02278100.1:11603059-11614661 GCA_001587735.2 Parhyale hawaiensis
AGAACAGCTAAAGTTTTATCTCGAGAAGGCAAAAGGCGAGCACTAAAATATCCTCCATGTGAGCTGCTGCGGTGGTCCCTCCGCCGACGACGCCATCGAGCTCCTGGCGACATCCATCTTTCCCAAAACGCTTCTTTCTCTTTACATATCAACTTAATTACTAACTTCACCTTGAAATTTTGATCTTTGAAGTCATGTTTACTAAAATTTAAGACAAGAATTCAATCTAGGCAGATTAGGGAACCGTGGAACTTCCCAAAAATTGGAGTACATTTGAGGGTAGAAGGTCGCAGCTGTGAGCTAGAGGCGTCAAAGTCAAGGGTGCGTACCATCCATCACAGCCACCGCCGTGCCTCCCATGTCAATACGGAGGAGCTTCTCCCCCGCCCCAACCTTCACGAGAGGACTCCTGTAGTTACGTAGCTTGTTGTATCTTGCCGTACATGTGTTCGTAATGCGCCACACATTTACACTTAAAAACTCGTGCATGCCGTGAGAAATATGGGTCTGTTAATACACAGAACTTTTACACTAAATAAATGGATAAAAAGTAGCTCTTCTACGTGCTGTACAATAGGGTTCTGTAACGCACAGCATATCTACACTGGATAAACGTACAAAAATTAGCTCTCCTAAACGTGTAAAGTGTGGGTCTGTGATACGCAGCTCTTCTACAGCGAACAGCGAATAAACCTGTAATAGGCAGGTCCATGAATATGCAATATTATATGTTCCTGTGTTACACAACTAGTTTACACTATTACCTAAGAGCTAACTCCGATGCAGCACTATGCTATTCTACAACACTTGACTCTTGCAATACACTGGATTCTTTTGATACACGCAGTAAAGATGCGGTGATGGCATTTGGAGTATTGGCCCTCTTGTGATACCGGGCTCAGTCTCGGCAACTGACAAAAAGGAAATGTCGCCACATCCGCAAAAAAAAAAAAGAAGTATCAGTATTTTAATGTTTTCTTTTGTATCGGTACATCGCTAATTCACGACATTAACCCTTCAGTGATAGTAAATTCTCTTCAGAACTCAGGAACGTGTTATAGCTATGCAGTCCCATCGGTTGCTTGCAGGGGCAGCGCTGCGCAGGTCAACGTGTCTCCAATTTGTTCTCTTCAAGGGAAATACTCTAACTCGATGAGCTTTCAATTAGCCGAAGCTAAGTCTTCAACTTTCCATTATCATTCTGGTTCGAACGCCATGCATTTATCACAGATGGGCAGGCTATGGTCACGAACGCTTCAGAGGACGTCGGTAAACGAATATCAGCTGAAACTCGATCCAACATGATTATTTTGATCATTCATGATAGAGTAAAGTTCTGGTTAAGTTAAGGCCAATCGGATTACCTAATCAGGCTCAAAGTGGGCGAATGTATCATGGAATGACAGTATTAATACAGGCCCCAGCACTGAGGGAAAACCTTTCATATATTTTAGTGCTGCTGCACCTGCAACTAATATTTTTCTGCTGTATCATATATTTACTACCGCATCGTATATTGGTCTTCAGCATCATACATTTTGCTTCTGCATCATTTACTGTGCTTCTGCGTTACAAATTTTGCTTCTGCATCACAATTATTTTTAATTTGCTTCGAAAACTGTGCAACATTATATATTGTATTACAACATCATATATGTACATATAGTGATTGTGCATCATACGTATATCTGGCTGATACTTCGTAATTTTTTTACTACTGTAGTAAATATTTCATTCTGCATCATTTGTTGTACTTCTGTATCATATCTATGGCTACCACATCATTTCTCCATACATTAGATTAGATTAGATAGGCGGCAGTAGACGAACCAAAAGGCCCATTCCCAAAAAGACACCGGGACTTACACCCCGATCCTCTATGAGCTATTGCCATTATGTTAGTAGAATATTATCATTATTTCATCGTTTATTTCACTTCTAGATTATATTTTCTTGTTCTGTACCATATATGGTGGCTACTGCTTCATTTATGGTGCTGCTGCATCATATATGTTGTTTTGCTGCTTCTCACATTTTACTGTTGCAAGAGACAGCTTTCCCAATGACGTCCTTCACGAACATTTCGCATTTAGTTCGTAAAATGACCATGATGTGTTTTATGTAAACCTTTACATTAAATTCTAACAGTTAATATATTAGTTCATAGCAGAAGAAGAGAAATCTGTGACGGTCTACTGCCAATTATCAGTCACTAGAATGCCATATTGGTTGGACTAGGTACCGCAGTCTTCAAATTCTGGTCTAATTTAAAACTGAGATGCTTTTATTCAAGTCGCCTAGTATATTGCGTCTCCTATATTGTGTTGCTTGACATGTCCCTCCGTAAGTAATTTGAGTAAGTGCATATAATGACTAGGCTACACTATACAAACCCTAAACTACAATATACAATCACTATATAATGCACTAGGCTACTCTATACAATAGCGCGAACAACGTGATACGCAAATGTACGGCTCGTATGTCATTTACGCTCCCGTATCTATGCAACAGAGTTTAAATAGTTTTAGGACCACGAGCGAACTGTTCGTCCTCGCTTCCAGTTCTTCGTACGAATTCACATGTGGCCGGGGCATCATAACATGCATTGTAAATCATAAAATTATGCGTCAAATCAAAATCATGTACGTATTTCTCCCCATAGGAAGGTATTCAAAGCACGATACCTAGCAGTAGTGGGGGAAAGTAAGGTCTACGTGATCGCACACCCCATCTGAAAAATCCACATGCACTAATTCGTGCTACATATGAACTTCGCTGGACTAAGTAAGTGCACGGTTACAGTCAATCACAGACCGTCAGGGCGATGAGCCGTGATGTTAAAATTGAAGGCTTATATAGATGTATGACAACGGCATGCGACCTCCAGACCTGATCCCTTGCCGGTTAAGAGAGTGCCCTCCCAGTGGGCTTGCATGCAAGATACGCTGGTGCTGCAAGCCTGTACTTCGCCCCACCTCCCTGGCAAGGAAGCGAACATCAGACCCCATGACAGCGACAGCAGTTTTTCATTCAGTAGCTCTACCACTGCGACTATTTTTCCCCCATTTTAGTTACTTCGCGTCCAAGCTTTGTATATTGTTGGCAGTTCGTTGATATGATTCCAGTTTCATTTAACGCCGACACAAATGTTACGTTTAAACTATTTTCAGCGCAAAAATAAAAAGGAATGAAGTTATTTAAATGCTGGAGTTGAAATTCACTTTAGGATGAGTTTTACGGCCCGTTTATACGATGCAGCTCCGTTGCGCAACACGGCTGGTACTCCTTGGGATCATTTCAACCATTTGGGGTATCACTTACGACCGTAAAACATCAACTTTAGGTTTTCATTTCACGTTGTTCTGGGCACCAGCGATTGAAATATGTTATTCTTGTCCGAAACATGAAAGATTCGTTTATTACCTCCGGCAAGGAGGTTATGTTTTCGTCGTGTTTGTCTTTTTGTCTGTTTGTTTGTCTGTCTGTCACAAAGATAACTCAAAAAGTTATAAACCGATTTGGATGAAATTTACTGGGATTGTTAGGTATGTTAGGAGGAACAGATGATTACCTTTTGGTGAAGATATGTCCATTCGTTTGTTTGTTTGTTTGTCTGCGTCATTTTTCTCAATGCCATAACTCAAAAAGTTATGAATGGAATTTGATGAAATTAACATGAGTTGTTAGGTATATAACAATGAGTAGATGATCAAATTTTGGTAATGGTCCGTTTGTTCGTTCGTTCGTTTGGCACTGTTTTTAATTTTATGTTTGCTAGCACAATAACTCAAAAAATAAGGAATGGATCTTTATGAAATTTATAGGAGTTGTTAGTAATGATAAAAGACATAAATGATCAAATTTTGATGCAGATCGGTTGGTTCGTTTGTATGTTTGACTCATATTTGTCATAAGGTTTGTTAACAGTATAACTCAAAAAGTTATGAACGGATCTTCAAAAAAATTGAACAAGCTATTATTAATATAAAAAGGCACAAATGATTAGATTTTGAAGTTTATGCAAAGAAAATTGTGGTTTCAGAGCCAATTTGAATTTTTGCTACCGTTGGCTCACTTGGCGGAGGTATGCGCTCTCAGAGAGCTCTAGTTTATTTATTTATTTATTTATGATTTTTTATTGACTTGCTCGCAGGCTAGCATCCTGATCAAGAAACGCATGGGAGGGAAAACGCACGTAGCGTGAAAAAAAAAACTGTTACGCTACGAAACTTGCCTCGTGTAGACGGTCTTAGGAGGCTAGACATTGAATGAAAATCTGTGCCGAGTTTTACGTACACGAGGAACTACTGAAAATAAATCACTTTAGTTTGCGACTACTGCCGATTATTTTACCGCAGAGATGTTTTCATTGCACTTTTGTGAGGACGCTGCCGCACGCATGTTGTTTCGAAGCATTAAGTGTGTCGAAGGCCGCTATTTTAGGAGCAGTTTGCTTACAATGCCAGGATAGAGGACGTCACCACACGCTTCGTCAATATTTGAACCGAACCTCAACACCGGCCAGCCAAGTGCGAAACCGTTGCTGCCCTCTCTACTCCCAACAGCGAGTACTTCGGAGAAACATTTCCAGGCGTCGTAGTAGTTAACGTAAGCATTAAATCTACCAAGTTTCCAAGTGAGGTCTTAGACAGGAAACAATGAGAAGAATCAATGAGACAACAATATCTTTAATGCTTAAATCGAACCTGAACACATGATTGCTATGGGCTGTAACTTGGCCACTTTTTCTACTCTCCATAACGAGTACTTCAAGCAAGGGTTGTCCCCTATTGTACAAGCCGACTTTTGCATCGGATGTAACCAATATTAAAAATGCGATTTTGGCATTAGGAATGTTCATTGAAAATACAGGAATGGGAAATAGGAATGGAAGAGGCACCCGGCTGACGAGAATCGCTTCCAAGGATTCCCGGGCTGATGCTGACACTGTAATGACGTGTCAGGTTCAGGGAGACGGAAACTGGGGAGCTAAGCTCCCCGTGTGAAGCTCTTACCTTGCTAACGGTGTTTATTATGTTCCTAGTAGCTGTCCAGTGCAGGACAAGCCTCTCGCAGCTCTAAACATGTATGTATCAACTTCTAATTTTTATCATAAGTACAAGCACACAGAGTCTATCAATACAGTACACTCTTCGCACATAGCTTCTTAGAGTTACCAAAAGTTACACACAGTGAAATTTAAATTTTTCTGTAACCAATTGGTTCAAGTAAAATTAGTATTATATTGTGGGAACTAAGTAAGCTAGTTCTTCGAACTAAGTTTGGTATTTAGTAAGCTCAGACAATTCTAATAACTTTACCATATAACTTAACCAAGAACGATCGTCTTTCAACAGCTAAGAAAGTAAGTTAAATATAGTAGATAATTTATTTGACTTAAAAAATTATCATATTTAGTACACACAATCGGAAGTACCTCTTTGAAGCTGTTGATAAAATTATGCAGGGATTTCTCTGGGTTTGAGCCCATTTCTTTATGCTTCGAAAGTTAATGCATAAATGAAAGTGCTCATATGACCAGTAAAAAACTATGTTTTGACACAATGAGGTATATCCACTGAAAAGTTTGCTTTTATATGCATACTGAGGAATAACCAATTTAGCTGTGTAGGGGAATTACCCAATTGCAGAACTAACTCTATTTTCGAGCAAACAGCTATTATTTCGTAGGTTTATTAAACAAAGTTATCAAATAATAGCTCCTTGTTCGGAAAAAGTTAGTTCGGCAATTGGGAAATTCCATATGTTGTAATAATTAAGGTGAGATATGGCAATTAAATATAACGTTGTCGTTAAATGCTCGATTGGTCAATTGAGCGCTAAAACTGAGCCTTCAGGGTAAATTTCTCCGAAACTTCAGGCAGGTACGCTGGCTTCGACACCTTAAATTGAGTTTCAGACATTGTCGCTCAAAAGGTTACCCTTGAGCCTCATGAAACTCAATCTTGCTCCGTAAAATGGGGATTAGGTGGGCTCAAAAGAATCGCATTACTTCTAACGCTTGCAACGCGTTTCCTATAGTTGCAAAGCTAAGCCTTCGTCTGGGATTTCGAAGAAGGTAAGTGTAATTTCGACGCCTAAACGAACACACCTTCCACCGTCGTAGTGTTAGCGCATGCAGCCTCTCGTGAAGTGTGGAATTTTATTTGTAGGCTTAAGGTGGCAGACTGAACTGGACCTCAGTTTTATTCAAAACTCTTGTTTTTAAGTCCAAAACGCGAAAAGCAAGTGTCCTCGCGCTGAACCCACAGCCCGCAGCATAGTACAAGTATCCTTGACAAGAGTTTGAGAGTCACAGAACCCTCAACATTTTTTGCTCGAGGGACGCGGACACACGAAAAGATCCCCTCACTGTCTCTTATACTACACCGCTATCGCTTCTCTACATACAGTGGGTCATAGCGATTATAGTAATCTCAAACAAAACGTGAGTGGATTAAGGAACGAGACGAGCTTTACCGTGGAAATAAAGCAGGTTAAAAAAGTTTAACCTGTTCAAGTTTTCTCGGCGCCCATGCGCTGGTCATCGGGTGCGTGCGTCGAAGCAAAAGAGCAGGAACTGAACTTCCTGTTGCAGGAAACAGCGCGAAGAAATTCCTTTTTTTCTGCTGTAAGCGGAGCTTGACGCACACCAACACGCTAATGCAATGTTGCTCTTCTCTTAGTCTGCGATCAACATCGGCACTGTAGAGTATCTACTGAGAATACAGAACACATCAGGGGTGTTCGTTTGTGGCCGCTGCATATGGCGGCCCCGTCGTAAAGTAAGAAGGCCGAAGATCTGCGACCCCGTCCGTTTTGCTTTTCTGTGGGGACCGCAAGTGGCTACGCGCGCTCAACTACGGATAATGCCAAATAAATACTAGTTGTTTCTTTGCTATTTCTGATGAAAGCGCCACTTTATACCATCAATTATCTAAATGAGAAAGAATCGTTTTCATATGTTGCCATTTTCCACATTTTAAGCTGCTATTAACGTCATAAATAATTTACACCATATGCTCTTTACTAGAACCTTCTATTGCCACTGCGGGCTACACTGGATCTAATAAACGTAAAATGCAATGAGCGAACATCATATATCTCAATACTATTAACTTAAATAAATCCCTTCCTGAAGTGCTATAGCACGTGATGCCTCGTAGGAAGTTTAAAAATTTTAGAGCAACAACCAATAGATGTACCTGCTGAGGTGTTATCGATAACTCTAATAGAGGTAATTTAATTTGATTATCTTCGATTTTTCCTGAAAATTAATCTCGAACTTTTGACTGTCGAGTTTCCAGCGTTAACCGTAGCCTATTTAAGATTGAAATGGGGTTGAGTTGGAGGTCATTTCAAGTGTAACTGACTTGCAGTTGCCTCCTTAAACTCGACTGTAAGGTGGTGAAGCTAACCCTCCGGAATGAAGTTCCTGACAAGTTAGAGCTAATCGAATTGGGTTATTCCTCAAAAATTGGGCGAAGATCAAATAACCTTGATAAAAGTATTACTGCTATCCAAATAGAGGAAAGAAAAATAAAAAACAACATGCAGCATGCACAAAAAAATTAACAGCCCATGCTTGGATGCAGAAAACCGGAAAAAAGAATCGCCGCATATAAAAAATTATTGGGTATGTCAAACCAACTGAATATCGCCACGCACCTGGACTGAAGTAAGGAGCATAGAGGATGTTCCACGAGCAGCTGATAGTCTTTGAAGTGAATATAAGCGTTCTTCTTGTCTTCGGGAAGGTTTCAAGCCGTCGATCAGCGCCTTCAAGGGTCATGACTGAGTTGCTGAGAGCTACGAAGGTAATTGTTTCGATGGTTATGGACTACGACCTTGGGATGAATCCTATCATTAGAGGGCATGAGAATATCGTCCGTACATAAGGCTTTCGGACAGAAAAATGCCCGATGTTCCTGAAACATGTAGGGAATTGTCATCTAAGAATCTTAATAAAAAAAAACGAAATTTATAGTGGAGGAGGCAAAAACTCGCCAAAGTTCTATAGGATCGCCTTTCAATGATGAAAGGCAAAAATCCTGTGGCTATCAGGGCGTTCGGAGTCGATTCAAGGTACTTGCGAGAAAAGCCTCTCGATTTCACCAAGATAGTACCTAAAATCAACCCTATAAAACGTTCGAGAATATTTAATAGTGTTGAAGCCCTGGATCAGGGCCCAGTATATGGCCCTTGGAAAGTCATGTTTGTCTAAACCTCTGCACCCACTTCAAGAAAATTTGAAACTCTTTGTACCAAAAGTTACGGGGAGTTGTAGCTAACTAGACTCGAAACCCCAGAGATTGCTGGGTGTGGGGCATTGCTCAGGATGTGAAATGTGAAATCGAATTGATAAACAGCGTTACTTCAGTTTTTCATCAGTAAACATTTCATACCGCAAGTCATATCAAGCTATAGGACGGCTTTGTTCCTCCGATCCAGAGCGAATCGCCTTCGTAATCGGTACTGACGAAGGTCACATTTCAATGAACAATTTTTGTCATCAAAAACAGGTAAATGTTGAAAGTCATGGCCACTAGTTTGTTAGTTTCTCCTATACTTCTCATTTCTTGAAATTATTTGTAGGCTAGTCCAGTTGATTGTTCCATCTTACACTATGAACCTGGTCCTCTACGGAACTTCGATCTTGTCTTCGATGTTGGGGATTCGCCGAAACCTCTGATTAAAACAGAAAGTTTATTGGAAGTGGAGACCATAAAGTTAGGAAACATAATCCTGAGGGCCACAGACTGAGGTACCTCAAGGAGAACAGGGCCTGAGTGCCGACCAGAGTCTCGGCGGTGGGGGTATGTATATGGTCAACTACAGTTTACGTGTTTCAAAGTCATTAAAAAGTGCGACTCATCCGGTGGATAATATCCATGGTTGCTGCAAGATGAAGCTATGTTGTAAAGTAATATGAAATCAGTGACAATATTTAATCAATATCATGTGATCAAGAACAAAAGATGTGATTTTTCTACAAAATTTCACTACAAGAAACCCTCAAACGAAAGACTATCTATTAGGCTACTGTAACGGGTTGGTACGGAAGTTCTGTTCTTTTTAGTGTTAGTAAACGAAAAAAAAAAAGATTAAGCAAAATACAACTTTTCAATCATCAGTATATTCACCATTCTTATCAATGACCTCTTCCCATCTCTCCATAAACTCTCTGATACCTTCTACATAGATTTTTTTTTACTCTAAAAAGGAAAGTGGCTTCATATCAACCTCTTTTCTTGAAATAAATATTTGTGCTGAAAATTGGTTTTGCAAGCTTCTAAAAGGATAGAAATCTGTTGGAACAAGATCGGGAGAAAATTGTGGGTAAATAAAAATTTCCCAACCAAGTTCATCTATGAGATTCTTAGTCGCTCTTAAAATGTTGGATCCGGCATTTTCCCGATGGAGGATCACACCTTTTCTGTTTTACCAACGAATGCCGTTTCTCTAGCAAAACTGCCTTTAACCTGGCTTAGCTGCTGACAATTCACTTAAGACGTTATCGTTTTATTGTTTGTTTCCTAGAAGCTCATAATAAACAATTCGTTTTAGTATCCCACGAAAATCTTAAATCTACAAGGGAGCAGAACTTTCGTTATAACCCAATACAACAAAAACTGATCTCAGCGTCTTCAGCATCGTAGAAGTTTAGCTAAGTCAGCTAGGCTTGACTTGTCCGTAACTTCAAACGGGCGTGTTGGTTTCGCCACTTCGAATAATGACAACCCGATTACGCTTGAGACAGCTAAAAATTTCATTTGAGAAAGCAGCATGGAGTTTCTGCGTTTGCAATGCTAATCGTTTCCAGGTTAACACCTGAAACTCGATTCAAAGGGATGAAGTCAAAGCTCCTGTCTAAAGTTGCAGACACATTAACCCTAGAGGGACTCAGTTATATCATCTTCGATGTACCAATTCATGATTCTTTTTTATACTTTCAGATGACGTTAAACATTACCACCCGCCTTATATATTAGACCGCTACAGAACTGAGCCCCGAGCTGGCTGGTGAGCTTCCCTGTCTATAAATATGCAGTTATGCATAGTTCTGTTCTTATTTTGCGAGCTTAGCGTATCTCTAAATGCTTTTACTGTAAAAACTAAAGCTCAATGTATCAGGAAAAACCTAGTTACGTCACTGACCCCGCTTCACCAATCAATGTTACCTTGTTCACGGGTGTAATGACGTCAGCAAGAAAGGCCGGTAGTGACATTTAGGCACAATTAAATCCTGCCCAGCGAATTGGCCCTGTGTCCCAGGGGCTTTGCATTGTCAAGGGTATGCTGACGTCACCAGTAAAGGTAGGCCACAAGTGACGTCACCAACATAGTTCCACCCCTCGCACAGGCCTAACGTCTACTCTACCGGCCTCACAGGTGTCGGCCCAGCTAACCGTTTGTTTGGATTCACTCGAAGCCTCAACTTCTCCTTTGTTGCGGTCGCTGTGTCGGCAAACACGCGAGAAGAGACCCTCTCTCTCAGCTACAGTTGACTCCCCCCTAACCGGATGTCATTCAACTCTCAAGTACTGCCACATGAGTCAATAAAAGTCCTCACAGTGATTTATCACTGGTCAAATTCACTCAAGGGTTTCGAACACTGAACAGTTGGGCGGCCGAAGTATGTACAAGACTCTGCACTTTCTCACGAGTCATCCACTGCTTTCCGCTGCCTGCTTGACTGCCTGCCCGCCCTTCACTTCTGTGCTTCTGGGCAGCATCTTGCGCTTGCCTTCCTTGGGCTGCAGTTGAATTTACTTTATTAGGATTTAACTGTCTTGAATCACATATGAAATAGGTGCCACGTAGAAGGTCTTTTTAATGAGATGCAACTGAACTTTATTCAAACAGAACTTTCCATTTATGAACTGAACTGGAACTTGGTCTTGAAGGGAACTTTTTTCATTATGCCTAATTTTGTTTCGAGAGATCGTTTCTTTCACAAATTAGACCTATATGTGACTTTGGCTCATACGAAATTTTCTTGCCTAAATTGTATCAGAATTTAGTTCTTTCTTGAGCTATATCAAAATCTGATTTCACTATATACTTTTTCCATGAATTTATCAAGTTTACGTTTTAAAGACTTTCTATAACTGAACAGAAAGTGTTTTGTTTATAAAGATCTAGACCTGATTGTTACTGTGTGTATGGTATGTTTCTTGCAACTTGTGAAAAAATTCACCTAGAGGGACCTAAAAAAAAAACATCATCAGGATGGAAGGAATTTATTTAGGAACTAGATACAGATTTGTCAACATGGGCAATTAGTGAGGCACATACCGTAACTGATTCTGGAAATGTCAAAATTGATATAGAAATCACTAAAACTTCCAGAAATTTAGGAATTTCAATGCACGTAATCAACAGTTCTAGGAGATACCATGAGTTAAAAATGTCTCCGTTTGATCAGGGGCGTACCGAGTTTTTGAAAAAGTCAAAGGGGTCGTAGACCCCCATCCATTGCAACCGGAGGGGACATTCTAGCTGGACTAATGTGGTTAATAATTTTTTCAAAGCAAATATCACTCTACACTGAATTCGTCTTGTTTCTCTTGGTATTTTTACCTCCGCCAAGGAGGTT
>LQNS02278100.1:11644266-11656112 GCA_001587735.2 Parhyale hawaiensis
AAAAATTAGGTGCCTTGGAATATTTTTCTTCAGTATTAGATAGGGGAAAAATAAGGCTTCGGACAGACGGACGGACGGACGGACTGACGGACGGACTGACAGACAGCTCTCTTATTATAGTATAGATTGCATGGTGTAGCTATGACGTAAAATTCGTTCGCATCGTTTGAAATAGTCTACTGTAATTTATATTACCTTGTCTGGAACTCCAGTTCTGAACATTTAACTCGCCATGCGCTCCTCAAGTTATTTCATTGATGAAACGAGACGGCCGTAGCAAGTTTGCTTGTGCCAAGAAAGTATTGTTTCTGTCAGTCGCTGTGTCCGTCTGTCAGCAAAATAATTTCTAAAGTTATGGACGGATTTTTTATAAAATTAACAGGGACGCTGAGAACTGTCACGAGGAGAGAAGAAAGAGAAGATTCAATTTTTCTGCTGATCCATCAGTCCAATTGTGTGTTTGTTTGTCTGTTTCTCTGTCTATCATGCTGTATTGTAGCACTGCTTTGCTTGGTGGAAGTGTGCGCTCTCAAAGTGTGGTATGATCAGCAAGCATCTCGAGAGGAGACCCTTGTTACAGTGACATTTGATGAGCTAAATACCACGAAATATTACATAGCAGAGAAACTTGTTCTTTTGACACGAAAATGCGAATCGTTCCTTGCATCAGGAATTTAATTCTAGAGCGTCAACCCCAGAACATATACTTCTCTATAGTGTCCTTTTTTCTGTCAACTCGAACGAATTCACTTGTTATAATCTAAGCGAAACTTACTGCTAGAACGTCTCTTTTCATCATCATTTTAATGCATTAAGGGGAGCGTCGGGCAACTTTTAATTAGCAGGACAAGTCTTTCAACAAGAAATGATACGTGAGAGAGCAACATTTAGTCGACTTACTCGCTATTTTGTAATGAAATGGCTTGCTTGCATTTAGTTACTAGTGAAGAGTCAAAACGATGGAGTAATAATAAATTACTGACGTTAATTTAATTTCAGTAACGAACACTGGAAGATTCTAGTTATCTTTTACAATGTAGTTCTAATACTGTACTTTTACTACTTTTCTTGTGACTCATATAAATATATTGAGCAGTTATCAGCAACTGACTGACTATTGACCTCATGTAGAGATCAGCAACTGACTGACTATTGACCTCCTCTACATGAGAAAAAACAAATTCTTTAAGCTTTTTCCAAACTTATGATACAGTTGCTGAATGATACAGTTGTTAACTTATCCAAATTTTCGGTGAAAGTAGTCAGGTATTTTTCATGACAGAGACTTAATTAAGCAACTTTTGCATCCTGGATTAAAATTCTAAGCATTATGACAGTACTATTACAAAGAGACTCATACAGTAATGATCTGTGATAGTTAGAGGCCGTGCAACGTAATTAAAACGTAGCTAAATTAAAGGCTCAGATAATAAAAGAGGGGTTAGATTGCCCCAGTTCTCGGTGTCTGTACCACAACGACTCATTCCAGAATTCAATCGATGTCTCAAAAACGGGCCAGAACCTCCCAGGATGCCTTTGAATGCCAAACCATTGATCTGAGTTGCGTGAACCATTTTTGGTGGCAGATCAAACGGCGCTCGACATACCAAACGGAGAGGTCGTCTGGGCGACAGGGACGATCAAACAGAAAGCTATAGGACCTCTCGCTTCATTTTAGCTCGGTGCTAATGATATTCCTTTTGACAACTCGCGGATCGGCCCTTTGTGAGGAGTAAATCTAAAATACACAAGGATGTTCTGATTGATTTGCCCACTACGCACACACTCTGAGTTGGTTATTTGAACAATAGATCATCGTCCTTGTACTGTGTGCTACATGAGATTATTAGTTATATTCTCAGTCAGTTACAGTTCGGTTAATTTCTTTTGAACAATGCCTCTTTGTTCAAGTATTGTACACTTTGTTACTCTATCAATGATTGGTATATAGCGACGTAGTTGATTTTCTGATTATAATAGCTCTTTATCCTGTTATAGCGCATCAAATCAATTAGTCCATATACTGTCAACTGGGACTTTCGTACTTTTTAAACAGGTTTCTTTATAATTAATTGCTATTAATTTTCCCTTCGCTGCAAACTTCGTAAATTTTTTTACTTCTAATCAATAAAATTTCACGATCTGTAACTTTATTTTATCTTATGAAATATAGTATAACCAGCTTGTGCATTACTGTTTTTTCCAGAGTACTTGGGATCTGTTGCCTTTTTTCTTCTGATACAAGAGATTGCGACCTGCAGATTATCCTTCTTACCCCCATAGGAAGCGTGATCTCTAAATTCCCGGGATCATTGCTTGCAAATTTTTTTAAAGCACTTCACAGAACTGAGAACGGTATGATAATTTTTTCAAAAAAACATCAATTTGCCAACAAATTTATGGTCCGATGCACATTTACGTCAATGACGGTATTTAGAAAACTACACAGTTCAAATGACTGACGTACAACAGGAGCGTTGGAGAGTGCACGGCTCCCGTTTCCCTCATTGATGTCGAAGAAAGCCTGGTGTCGTGTGTCAGACCAGGAGTGTCTCGAGTTGCGGACTTCCACTTGACGAGATTCTTTTATCGATGAAACCTCTTGAGTTGGGATGGCAGCAGGAGAAGCTGAACAGTGGCAGTCCTGAAACTTCATCCTAGTTGATTATACGGGGCAGTCTCAAATCTTTATCCTTAACTAAGCTAATTACGAGGCTGTCGCAAGTCTTTATCTTTATTATAGCGTATTACGGGACAGTCCTAAATCGTCATCATCATCCCAGTTGATAATGGGGCAGCTGCATGTCATTATATTCATTTTATAATTATAATGCAATCACAAGTTCTTAGCTTCATCCCAGTTCACTATAGGGCAGTCTTAATTATTATCGTCATCCTATACTTGATTGAAGGGCAGTCTTAAAGCCTTATCTTCTTTGTTGATAGCCGAAGAGTCCTGAGTCTTTCTCTTCTCGTTAGCTAATTATGGAGCAGTCCCAATCCTCTTTTTCATCGTACTAATTGATGGGGCAGTCCCAAGTCTTTTATATCTTCATTCCAGTTAATACTGCGGTGGCTTCAACCAACTACATGTATTTAATTAGCGGAAAGTGACTCTATATGCAAGTCCCAAACATTGATTTTGGTCTTATTGATTGTATAGCAGTCCCAAGAGTTCACCTACTTCCTAGATTGAGCTGAACTGTTCAAAAAAGATCGATGTTTGCAAGTTTGAAGTTTCCGAGCGGTTTTATTAGCAGCTGCCAATTCGATTTCGAACTTTCAAGAAATAGCTAATTGGTGGGTACCTATGCTCGAAACTTAATAAGCTAGCACATATAACGATTTCGCTGAATCTTCTCAACAGGTAACCAGCCAATTTCTAAAATAATGTATATATATATATATATTCTTTTTATTGGTAAGATGAAATTTATTCGCTTAGTCACACTGTTGGAAGACATCTAAAGTACAATTATCGCGAAGCTTTTAGTTTCGAGATAATTCCTCCACAGTGATCAACGGACGTCACTCGATCTGTAAACTAAACATGCTAGAAATCGACAGACACTACAGATGACACACAGGTGCAGCTTCACACTGCCATACTGATATTTATTTTCTGTATGTGGATTTACACTGAAACGTAAGAAACAGTAGATCGCATTCTGTCTTCTGGGGCCAGTAGCTTATATCTGCAGCACGAGCCAGTGCGCGTGTGCGTTTCCCAATAAGGGGGGCTGTCAAGATGACATTTACCCTTATCATTTTTATTCAATATGTGCCTTGATCAAGCTCGTCGCAACCTTGAATTTTGTTTCTCTAATTCAGTTTTCCATTACCCCTTTCTCTATTACATTTCCATTTTTATTGATTACTAAACGTTTCCACACTACCTTTATAATCTCGCTAGCTATTTCGTTTTAATTTCCCTTTTAGGTTCTAAAAGTACTTTTGCATTAAACTGTAAGTTTGTATGACAAGCAGAAGCGTGTATGGTTGTTCTGCATTGTCATGTAGCGCGTCTCAATATTCAACGAACAGGTAAAGTTTTCATGCATGGCTTTGGGCGCTGTCAATTGGCAGTCAAAATAATGCCTACCAAGATTGACTTCTCCGAAATTTCATATGGGAGAGTTGTATTGTTCACTTAGAATTTCTCCTGCCAGTGCCAGAAGCCACCGATTGTGTTGCACACGCTGAAACTTTCATTTTTATATAACAAAATTGAGATTTTGGAAGTCCCAACAGTGTCTATAGTTAACCCTATCCTTTCGTATTCTCTCGGAGGGATGTGTGTGGGGGGGGGGGGAATTCCTTTTGAGCCAGGCAGCACAGCTCGGCACAGATGAGGTTAAGTGTCAAACGTATGAAACTCATTGCAATTTCGGCTTGAAGTCGCCGCTCCCGTGTGAAATTCCGGGCACGTTAACTCTCGAAATCTTAGTATCATCGGCCACCTGAACTGGCCCTACGATATATGTCCGCTAATTGATATCCCGAAAACATAAATGGTCCAGCGATGTTTGGCAAACTCCAGGAGCTATCCAGCACCCCATTGTACGGTACCTGCCATTTCATGCACACATTGTTAAGAATTGATTTCCTAGAACTGGTGCTCTGACCAGAATCAAATTTCAAGCAAGAAGGTTTAAAGACACACTTTCGTAGCCGAAGGCCGTAACTTCTTCTTCCATACACTGCTGAGAAATAAATGCAAGAACTGATGCTCCGAGCACTATCAAAATTCAAGCGATGTTTGGGCTTGACCCTTCTGACTCTGTCAGGCAGCGGATGAGCTGCTCTGCCCCTGACAGCTTCGGGTCCTGCAGAAATTGAAAGGCGCTGCTTTGAAAGGAAAAAACTGGAATATCAGGGCGAGCTCGCTCTCGCCACTGTCAGATTTAAATCGAAGTTGAAACTGCCCGAGTCTGAGAAAGCAGGAAGTATAACTGAGACTGTGGCTTCCTTTGGCAGGGAATGGTCTCTGTAGCTATGTCAGATTAACGTCGCAGTTGAAACCACAATAATTGAATTTGTGGCTTTTATAGAGAATGGTTTCGGTGAGCGACAGATGTTAATCCAAGCCAAAACTGTCCGCGTCTCTGACAGCAAGAAATCAGTGAAACGTGGCTTTCCCAGATGGAAATTGACTTTCCTCCCCAATTTTAATGCAGACTAAGCAGCTCACTATTTTAATAAGTGAAAAGAAGCAAAGCTGTTACTTCTACGGCCGAAGGATACTTTTGGGCAAACTAAAAATAAAAATGTAGGCTATGCAAGTTTCTCTCTGCATTGCGCCAAGCACTGCGTTTTCAACAGATAGAAAACGTCTTATAATTTACTCATTGCTTGCTTAAATTCGGATTTTACAAGACTCGTCACAGTGTTTCATCGGCCTCCAACGCTCGTAACTTCAAAGGTATAGAAATTTTGTTCAAAAGTTATAGCTGACCGCAGTTGGTTTTTATTAAGCTGATAATATACGGTATGCGGGGATACGGACAGTGTAGCAAAAGAATCTCTTGAAACTGGTATCTGGAGATACCGTTAGTGGAGACTGGGGTAATTGATAATGACATCGCCAAGGACCGACGGTAACCAAACGGTAAATGATTATCTGGAGATACAGTCAGTAGTGATAAAGTTGATTACCTCCGCCAATGAGCTTATGTTTTTACCGAGTTTGCTTGTCTGTCAACGAGATAACTCAAACATTTACGGACGGATCATCGCGAAATTTACAGAGATTGTTATGTATGTTTTGACGAACAGATTATTATCTTTTAGTGAAGATCCATTCAACCGTTTGTTTGTCTGTCTCTTTTGTTTTCATCTTTGTAACACAATTAAAGAAATTACGGATCAATCTTTATGAAATTTTTGGAATTGTTGGGGTTACGTAAGGGGCAAATAACCAATTTTTGTGTTGAGCTGTTTGCCCGTTTGTTTGTTTGTTTGTCTCTATGTTTGTTTCTATGTTTACCATCAACATAACTCCAAAAGCTATGAACGGATCTTAATAAAGTTTGTAGGAATTTTTAGGAATGTTAAAAGAGACAAATGAGCAAATTTTGGCAACGATCGGTACGTTCGTTTGCGTGTTTGGACTATTTGTCAAAATTTTGATCAGAACATAACTGAAAAACTTATTGACATATCTGAGAGAAAATAACTGAGGCTTTTATTACGGCCAAGAGGCATAAATAACCAAATTTAGGTGATGATAAAGAGGAAATCACAGTTTCACGACTAATTTGAAGTTGTCGTTAGCATGGCCTTGCTTGGCGGAGGTATGACCTGTGAGAGCGCTCTAGTTGACAATATCTTGAGATGCAGACAGAAACAGAATTTGTAATAGCTGCTTACCTTTGAGCCGCATATTAGGCGACTGGTATCACGTGCTTCCAGTAAGATTGGGCTCCTGCGTAAGGTGAATTCTGTGTTTGGTGACTGTGAGGTTGTCCGCAGATGCCTTTATGCTTGTTTACTACCTGCGTTGGAGTATTGCTCACCGGTCTGGGCTTCAGCTGCTGACAGTCACTTGCGTCTGCTGGACCGACTTGTTAGTTGAGCCAACAGGCTTTGCGCCGAAAATGATCTGGTGGATCTGTCCCATACGAGAGAGGTGGCCGGACTCTATATGTTTTATAAGGTGTACAACAATGAAAGACATTGGTTGTATTCTTCTGTCCCGGCCCTCAAGGTCTCAAGGAGGATTACACGTGATGCGGTTTACGCGCACTCTTTCACTTTAGGAAGTGTTAGTTGCAGAACTCGTCAGTTCAGTCGGTGCTCCGTGCCCTAGTCTGTTAGGGTTTGGAATTCATTACCGGCATATGTTTTCGGTCGTGTTGGCCTGCAAGCGTTTAAGTCAGCTGTTAATGGCTTATTATTGGATTTTCTTTAGCAGCGTTTCGGGCTTTCCGGTGTTACAAAATGCTTCATTTGAGTTGTACTACCCATTCGTGGTGGCCCGAGAGTGAAGTTTTGATATTAATAATAATAGATACCGTAAGTCGCAATTATTGATGAGACTGAGCTATACGTTCGGCTTTAAGCAAAAAAAGTTAAAAATAACAGTATCTGTACTCTTTAACCTTACTTATTTTTTATGCAACTTAGCTTCTTCCACTTAATCCACTGAAATCTTCCTTCACCCAAATCCAAGAACTTTCGGCATTCTCTTAACAAATTGACGTTAACAGTGTGCTTGCTTAACTTCTCAGCTGTAACTAGTGTTCCTTTTATTGCACTCACGGCATCGCATGCATTTCCATCACTTTTGGAATTTGATTCTCTCATGTACATTACAGACAGAATATGGTACTAAGTTTTGTTGGTATTCAGTATGCTGCCAGAGCATTCTTTCACTGAAACCAGAAACTTTGTGTAAATACCTGTACGTATGTATTTACCACTCTACAGCAATCAGCTTAGTAAAATTCCAAGATGCTCAGATAGATATGAATATAGCTATATGTAAATATAACTAAATAATACAAATACACACATATGTACAAAACACAAATTTCCATGTACAGACACATATCCAAGCATCCTGAGATTCTTGTGCAGTATATCCTACGCACAAATTATAATTTTCAAACAAACAGAGCTAAGGAGATAATATCAAGTATCCTTTGACACAAATAAGTGTAGTAATGAGCAAAAAACAAGGAAAGTTTATGCAGAGGCCGCTGTAAACACCAGCTGCGCTTAGGCCTATAGGGAGGCGTAGGCCGGCAGATCACGGTTGTAACACGTACAGTAGGGGCGGCAACGCGGGCCCTCGTTGCCGAGCGTAAAACAAAAGGCGAGAGTTGTGAATAAAAGGTAAAAAATTCAGGGTGTGTAACAAAAAAAAGAATGCGCATTACTTAAACAGTACAACTTCTGTACCATGGTGTGCGTACAAGCTGTGTTAAACTTTGCCTCGTTCATATTATAATAAAAATAATGATGATCATGATAATATATAATTTATCATATGGATGCCGGGCTCTACAAGTTGGTGGGCAGCATCCTGAGGTAATCTGTTCATTCTTGAAGCGAACAGAGGGAGAAATGCACAGTTAGCCTCTAACTTAATACCAGTGTACAGTTGGTATTCAGGCGATAACAAAGACATGCTACGTACAGGTAACTGTGTTTTGCACGAACACGTTGATGTAACATGCTTCATGCTTGACGTATAAGACAGAAAGGAACTTAGATTAGAGTAAGCCCATCAGAAGTAGACATACGGGGCGTAGTACCAATTGAGCTTCAAATTTTGTCTGCGATTCCATGGACAATTATTTTTAGCATTGCGTCGTGGTCTTTTTGGGCCATTAAACGTCATGTTTAATTTTGTTCCTGGGACAATCAAGTGTAAAGGTTTGACATTAAGATATGCCACAATAATTTTTCTTTGTTGTGTACTAAAGGTATATTGGGCATATTAAGCTGACAGTGAGTGTGCAATCGATATCAAGACCACGAAACAAGTAGCACTTTCTTTGAAGGCTAACGCGGGGAGAAAATTGACAGATGGCCAGTTGACTTACAACAACGGAGAGTATGTTTTTTCCCTCGTATACTTACACAGCGCACATAACGTTGCCTGGTTCATAACTACTGCGCCCGCCTCACTGTAGCTGGCACACCCCTACGCAGTACCTTAACATTAATTACCAAGGTAACTCAGAAAGTTATGAACTGATTTGGACAAAATTTACAGGGATTGTTAGGTATGTTAAGAGGAACAGATGATTAACTTTTGGTGAAGATATGTCCATCCGTTTCTTTGTTTGTTTATCGGCTTCATTTTTCTCAATGCCATAACTCAAAAAGGTACGGATGAATTTTTATGAAACTAACATGAGTTGTTAGGTATATAACAAAAAGTAAACGACCAAATTTTGGTAATGATCCGTTTGTTCGTTCGTTCGATCGCTTGTCACTGTTTTTAATTTTATGCTTGTTGGCACAATAACTCAAAAAATAATGAATGGACCTTTATGAAATTTATAAGGGTTGTTAGTAATGTTAAAAGACATGAATGATTAAATTTTGGTGCAGATCGGTTTGTTAGTTTGTATGTTTGACTCATGTTTGTCATATTGTTTGTTAGCAGTATAACTCAAAAAGTTATGAACGGATCTTCAAGAAAATTGCACAAGCTGTTATTACTATCAAAAGTCACAAATGATTAGATTTTGGAGTTTATATAAAAAATTATGGCTTCAGCGCCAATTTGAATTTTTACTACCGTTGCCTCGCATGGCGGAGGTATGCGCTCTCAGAGTGCTCTAGTTTACTATAAAACCTAACTATCTTTGAATATTCATATACATGTAACCCTACCACCATGGCGTTTGTATATTTCTTTACTAAAATTTTTTGGTCTAATGCAACCCCGGTTACTTGCCAAATGCGTATGAATAACCTCACCAGCTTAACCTTTCTCTATTTTCACTATTTTCGAGTCTACGTATGACACTAGTAGCTTAGATTTACGTATAACCTTATTAACTTGGCATTTATGTTTAACCCCAATAATATGCATTTTGTGCAACCCCACTTACTTAGTATTTATGTATTGCCCCAGTAACTTCACATTCATATATAACTCTACTGACTTGGCAGTAAGGTAGAACCCAACAGGCTTGGCAGCTACGTATGACCCCACTCACTTGATATGTATACATAACCTCAGTAAACTGGCAATATGTGTAACCCCCAGTAACTTTTGTTGTATAAACATGGCATCTCCCGCACGGTTGCTCATTTGCTTTACCTTCTCCTTAAAGTCTGAGAACATCAGAGGCTAAAGCAGACAAGAATAAGAATAACGATATTATATTATTTCTATATCTACCTCAATGTATACTGTCTGTCATGAAATCGACAAACCTGGGAATTACAAAGAAGCAGAATGCGACTCGACTTAACAGTTGAGTGCTACACCACACTGAGACTGACCAGTTATATTAACGTATCGAATTATACACTAGTCAAATGATGCCCTCGGCTGCATTAACATTTCCTATTGGTATTTTCGTCCTCAGGTTGGCGTACGCTATACCACTAAAAATAGCGCAAAACACTCCTCAGATATAAAACGTCGATGAGAGTATCAGGGTATCTGAATATGAACTGTTACTCATTCCACGTTACTGAAATAGCGATAAACAGTTTCAGAACTTCCTGTCCGTCATTAGCTTGGTATCTAACTCATTACACTTATACAAGTGTATTAACTACTTGAAAATGAAGTAAAAAAAGTGCCTGAGAGACTGCCCTGGGCAAGGATTTATTGAGAAGAATACAAGCTAGTAAAGCCCGGCCCCTATTTTATCTCAGAGTTTCCACTTGTGTGTTCATTTACAACGCACAAACATCCTATTATAGGAAGAGCCTAGCTCTCTTATCGGCCGAGCGCACAGAGACATCTGCAAACGTATTGAAGTTGCAATTACACCTAGTATTGTTCTTGGACCGTAAATATATTGTAAGTTACAAGAGCCTGAAGGCAATAAGTCCTCCAAAATGTATAGTTGTATATCCCTATTAACGTATGCTTGTCAGCGTAGCTGTGAACTTGTTGTGCTCTCAATAGAAGTTATTTGATTTCATTTGATTGTTGTAACCTCAGCAAATCTGGACCATGATACATTCGATGCCACGCTGCTATGTCGTCATAAATTTATGCCTATATGCTATTTGTTTATGAAACACACGTAATTATCGTTCATTTAGCTGACCATTAACGATCTCATACCCTTGGTCTGCATTACAACGGCTACCCTTGTACTATGCAGGCACCATCGCAGTAAAGCGACAGTCCTCAACCAAACCTCCCCAACAGACACGACGACAAGCAGCCCGAGTAAAGCTCAAAAGACTTCAATATATCACGATAGCGGCGACGTATTTCTTTCCTTCCATGAATAATGGCGCCGATTTTTGAAAGATATCCCACTTTTCTGGATTGGACACTGAGGTGTTTTTGAAGTGCGGCCTGGGGGCGTTGTTGATATGTCAGGCTACAGCAATGCTGCATCAAACTCAGCTCTGCAGAATTTCCCTATAAGAAATTACAGGCAATTAAAATCACTATCCTATGGTAAATTACAAAAATTCGCCCTCTAGGTCCCACCCCGCTAGCACCACCACAATTTAGGTCTTCTTAAATAAAAAATTTTTATTTTTAGATATCCTTAAAAGATTTTATTAGGTTTTTGAAAATGGGATAAAATTCCCGGAACGTCAAATTTTAATACTAGCTCGTGTCGACTTTTATTTGAATTTTTGAAATTACAGGCAATTAACTGAATCCTGTTGCGATCGGCATTATACGATATTATCCTAAAATTACCCATTTTTTTTTTTTTTTTTTTTTTGAGTGGGATATAATGACAGCGTTGTCTTAGTCGTAATCAACAGCTAAAACTGATTTCAAAATAAAATTTATAAATAATACCAGTTATTAAATAATCAGTAAGCTTTAACAGACTGTTTTCTATTTAACACAAGAACCTCAGACGAGAAGTAAACCCTTTATGGCAACGCAACAACAGCATGTATGACACACAACCAAATTAGTTGTCGTAAACCATTGGCTGGCGACGTTCACTGACCCAATAACCTATTAGTAATGCTAATAATTTTTGTCGCCTGCCGATAGTCAGTGCTGCTATTTTTTTTTTTTTCTAAAGAAAATTGCCCTTGCATAAGCATGAATAGTTTTTTTGTAATATGAAATATTTTACTTCAGGGGGTCGTTTACAAATTTTGGAATTTTCTTTATTAGTGGTCCGATCTTACTGAAATTTTCACATAACATGTAAAATTAAAAAAAA
>LQNS02278100.1:11656599-11676141 GCA_001587735.2 Parhyale hawaiensis
ATTTTTTATTTTTTGTCTAATCTTTCAGAATTTTCCCTCAGGTAGTTTTCCCAAAAGAAAAATTTTCACATAATATGTAAAATTAAAAATAAAACACTTTATATTCGTGTAACTTTTTCCATTTAGGCCTTAGTTTTTTATATATATGTATATACATAATATATATATTTTAAAAGAATAGAACTGCCTCAATTTTTATGCTAGAATAAAAACAAAGACAGTTTTGGAATCCTTGAAAGATTCCCTACAACAAAAACGTTTCATAATTTACCTTAGGTTCATTTGGGAAAAGCAGACCGTCAGGAGTAGCTCAGTTATTTCTTAAATTTGCAGGCTATGTACTCCCATCTGATATAACAAAAGTTCACAAGTAAGCAGATAGACAGAGAACTATACAAAGACACTGACAGCAGGATTTAAAGCCTTAGTTACTCACAATTTAGAAAAAACTGATATCGATGCCAGAAGTTTCTTTCCTTCCTTTGAACAAGCTGCTAAAGGTGCTAGATAACGCAGCTGCAATCTGTTACGTACACTGTGGGAACGGTTATATTTAATTCCCCGCCGGTCATTGAATGTAGTAACATCTCTACACACGCGGCTGGTGCGCACAATGAAAGGACAACGTGATATTGTGTATTCGGACGCCCAGCTCTTTTGCCAGGATGTGCAGCACGCATGCCGTTTCGATATATATTTAAACTCAGTAGCATAGATACGGTAGCATAAATGACGTCCGAGTCTTGCATGCTTGTATCAGCCTGTCCAAGGATAATGAGACTTCACAAGGTTAACGCACGGGGCGGGGCTAAGCTGTGGTGCACTATGGGGAGTGAGGCTTGTGACGTCACGAAATTCAACTACGTTAATTAGTAGCTATTTCGCATTGTTTCTCCATCATTTCATTTGGGATTGCAAAGTGTCCTACATGTCCTACAATCTTTTTAGTTACACATATATATGCATCAAAGCATGTGCAAACTTTTTAGCTTTCTGAAGGGTAAAATTTTGACAGAACGTTGGTTAAAAGGCTTGTGAAAGAGCAGATGACTTCAACCGGCAATTGCTCGCATGTGTCACAAGCACTTTTAGAGTCAAATTAATTGTCTTTAAAATGCAATAATTCAAGTGAGTTTTATCGAGATGGAATCATATGAGTGAATACCTCCGTGTTTTCGATTCATTTTCGTCTTCTACCAGTGATCTGCTGTCCTCTGTAATTTCGAACCGCTGCAACAAAAATTGGCTCAGATGCGAATGATTAAACGCAAAGATGATGGAAGAACTTTTTAATAAGATTTGTAATTAAAAAATCAGAGAAACAAATTACTTTCCCATCCGGCGAAATAATATTAAAACAAAAGCAAAAATTATTTTCGGCAAAATTAGAAAATAATACATCTGCTACTCTACGCTGCGCGCGTTACAGCAGAATAACACTAATGTCGCGTCCGACTCACGTTAACTAACTAGGAAAAAAATTACCTAACCGTATTCCTTAGACTTAAACTGTCTTACCGAAACGATGTCGCTGAAACTTGCGAATGTCAAATCCGTAATTTTTTCCAATGATACGGTATTTTTTACTATTAGGAGAGGAGGATCTGTTAACGACGCGTCCGGTACGGCACAGCTTAGGGTCACATTTTACAGACCCTGACTGAAATAATAAAATTTATCCTTCAGGGAGCTAAAAAAAAAACGTAGATGCTTTGATACATGTTTTTGTGCAACTATAAAGATTGTAGGGCATTGTAGGATACTTTGGAGGCCCAAAATGAAATGATGGAGAAACAATGCGAAACTAGAGCACTCTGAGAGCGCATACCTCCGCCAAGTGAGGCAACGGTAGCAAAAAATTCAAATTGGTTCTCAAACCATAATTGTCTTTGTATCAACTCCAAAATCTAATCATTTGTGCCTTTTTAATTAATAACAGCTTGTTCAACTTTCTTGAAGATCCGTTCATTGCTTTTTGAGTTATAGTGTTAATAAACGTAATGACAAACATAAGTCAAACATACAAATGAACAAACCGATCTGCACCAAATTTTGATCATTTATGTGTTTTAATATTATTAACAACTCCTATGAATTTCATAAAGATCGATTCATTATTTTTTGAGTTATTGTGCTAACAAGCATAAAATTAAAAACAGTGACAAACGAACGAACGAACGAACGAACAAACGGATCATTACCAAAATTTGGTCATATACTCTTTGTTATATACCTGACAACTCATTTTAATTTCATCAAAATCCATTCATAATTTTTTGAGTTATGGCATCGAGAAAAATGAGGCAGACAAACAAACAAACAAACAAACGGATAGACATATCTTTACCAAAAGTTAATCATCTGTTCCACTTAACATACCTAACAATCCCTGTAAATTTCATCGAAATCGGTTTTCAACTTTTTGAGTTATCTTGGTGACAGACAGACAAAGATACAGACAGACAGACAAACACGACGAAAACATAACCTCCTTGGCGGAGGTAATAACTACTAATTAACGTAGATGAATTTCGTGACGTCACAAGCCCATTCCCCCCCCCCCGCGCGTTAACCTTGTAAAGTCTCATCATCCTTGAGTCTCTCTGTGTGAATGTCTAGGGTGGCTCGTGAATAGAACAATTGGAACCTGCAGTCGAAAAAATGAAAAAAAGTCATGGACAGATACTTTCAGAAAAACATTACTTACTAAGTTTGTACTATAGGAGACATTGCCGGGCAGAGATTTATGGGAATATATTCAATAATGTTTATGAGAAACAGTAACGGTAGCAAAACAACCAAATAGGCTATTTAATTTATGATCGTTCCTTGAATATTTCAAAACAACTGTCCTGCTACTCTAGACAAGGAATTGTGCATAGTTTGTACTATCTACATTTAAAAAGTAAAAGCTACTTATGTATGTCTGCAGTGGAAAACGTCAGTAACTTTACAGGACATCTATCTATATTATACTAAAAGTCTGTGAACCTTGCTTGCTTGCTTATTTACTTGCTTGCTTGTGTCTTGTTTGCACACAGCATCTTCACTTTTAGACGGTAAAAAATTCGACGTAAATGGGAGCAGTCGCATTCTTTCCATGGATTAGCTCTTTAATTCGATTGTGTCTGTGATATAGAAGTAAAACTGAACTGGGCCTCAAGAACCAGCATGATCAATTCATCGGTATAAATAAATATAAATTGACTTTGCTTACAGCCTGGGTGTTGAATATTCGTTAGAGAAGCAAAGAATCTGTTGACAGTGAATCGTACGGGCAGCTCCTTAACGAATAGTATTAACTATGTTTTCATTATTGGCATCAGTTTATAGGTTACTGAATTCTTGAGATGAAGTATTTCACTATCTGTATCTGTATCTATCTGTATTAACAGAAAATTTGAACTTATGAAATAATTTTCTAACGAGGATTCTATGTAGTACCATATGATGCTTGGTACTCGTATAACGGCTTGGAATTTATTAACTCTCTTCCTTTGCTCCTCCCCTTTTTAATCTACTCCGGAATAGCGATGCTGAGCACCTAATTAGTAATAATTACACCTGCGGCTCACAGTAATGTTCGTACCACCTGGAGCCACCTGCTGCCCCAGGTGTATAAGCTTTCTGCAGCCATTGTGTTAGTAAAATAAGCGTTAGTTTGTTTGCTGGTCCTAACTTATACAAACTCAGAGCAAGTCTGCTAAACTCTGCTCTGTTATGAATAGGAGACCTTGCCTTTAGAGACGGCTCGGTGATGATGATAAATATTAATTTTTCTTCGTAGCATTGACTGACTTCCACACCGAGTATAATTTAACAATTGATGACATGAGGAGGTCTATAAAGGTTTATTTGTCATTCAGAGTTAACACAAACCCTCTGCCACTTTTATTTTTTACCCAATGTCGAATAAAGAGTAGTTGCTGACGCCGGATCAAGTATCGTGTCTGCATGACTTTAACGTCTACGTGCTTAATTAAACACACTAAACCCTCTGCAGTTACCACACATCGCAGAATCAAGAAGTTTAGCTCTTATCGTCAATGTTGCTAAAGCAAATGAAATGAAAAGTATAGATAGTAAAAACTGAAATTGATAAGTCATAAGAAACACATTCCCTATGCTGTTATTTGAACATTGCTTCTGCTCGAACAAGCCACCGTTCAAAATACAAAAATACAGCGTTTTTCCAATGTTCTACACATCAGCATCGTCACACCACAAATATTTTGCAGTAACGATATGAGCCATAAGATATTCTCCGAATACAGCACACGTAAATTGTGGATTAGCTACTGGCAAGGTAAAAAACATTGCTACGGATTCTGACATTAAGGTAACCAATGTGACGCAGATGCGTTAGTTCGCGGATATTGTGTAGCGATAGGGAAGACTAGAACATCTTTCAAGTTCAGACAAAATAAAATTGTTCTTTGCTAACTGAAAAAGGCAGTGTAGACAGCTCATGAAGTATTTTTCGGCTTATCAGCGTAAGATAAAAGCGTTGTCTGACGTTAAGATAGACGAAGGATATTCTTTGAGTAACTACATGAGAGTACTCGCAGAAACTCACAGTCCACAGCATAGCACACTGAGATACCTACTGAACCTAGGCTCCCGCCAGACAATGCTCCTCTGGGGGAGGAAGAGGGGGGGGGGGGAATCCTTTCGGACACCCACCATATTATCGTCAATACAGTTTTGTTTTTTTATTTTTCGACAGCCGACTTTGAAAACCTGCAAAACTGTGAGCTGTTGGCGAAGTTAAGAGGCTATGGATACTGATGGTGCATAAGATAATAATTATTGGTTTAATCAGTATACCACAGAAGCTATAGTCGACGAATATATGCAGCAATGAGAGAGACAACGCAGCACAGGACTCCCAAGATTGCGCACTATTGTTGATTTGCAAAACTAGCAGGAATTTTCATGAGCGACAGGAGCCAGACAAACAGTTCTGTCCATTACGACTTTGTTTGCAATTCAAAACAAGAGTTTAAGGTTGCGTCAAGAAGGAGATGAGCAGTCGGGGCTGCTCGCGAGTTTTCACAAGTCAGCTGCTTATGGGGAAGTTGTTGCTTCGAGGAGATCATTGGGATCAGCGAGGCTGAGCAGGAATGCCTGGGAAGGATCAGGTCGGATCAAGCGGGATTCACCATAACAAGAAGATGCCCGGGCTATGCCATACGCTGCTCCAATTCTCTGGGAGATTGCGGGACTGCGATTGTGTTAAGCTGCGTGGGATTGAGTCGGTGTAGAGCATGGCGATGTCTCATGAGCTGTGTTTGCATGGCGGAATGTATGTCTCATCTTCTGTTCCGCCAAACAAACAGGACCGTTGTGAGCGGGATTTTGCCGATGTGGTGTTACGCACAAAGGATGTTCTTGTTAGTGGAACCGCAGTCTCTACCCTGTAATGTAATAGTAGTGCTTGATGTCTCTAGGTGTCTACACAAAGGAAATTCTTGCTAGCAGAACCATAATAATCATTACCCTGTAATGTAGTGATAATATTTTCGGTGCCTTCAATATTATCTGCAAAGACTGTGTATACAAGTGATGTTCTAGTTAGTGGAGCATACACAGTCTATGATGAAAAATAGAGGTGTTTAGTCTCTTTAGAAAATCTACACACAAAGGATATTCTTAATACTCGAATCTCAAAGTTACGCTGTACCCACAGCCCATGCTTTGACAAGCTCACAACAACCTTTACCATAATTACAATTTCCGTCCAAGTTACTGTAACAATTTTTGCTGCAACGCACACTTAATATTGATGAATTTGCTTCCCGACTCAACACCAGACAGCATCAGTACACCAAAGGACACACAGTCGTTTTGACTCACTGCTTTCTACCAGAAGTCCCATTTCTGTCCCATTTGTCGTAACGGCAACTTCTGGTGGGACGCGCACTAAATATTGATGAGTTTGTTAGGCGGTGTAGAGGCGCGCAGGCCGCTGGTCTGGTCAGCTGATGTTTACATTTAATTACAGGCGAGGGTAAAGTGAGTCTGCAAGCCCTGCTTCAGTCTTTTGTTTGCCTTGCAACAGCGGCGCCCTGAAGCTCTCGCCGCACGTCCCCGTTACAGGAACTATGACAAAACGGAGTGTCTAACTAGCAGCGATTCACTGTAGTTGGGTACTTAGTTATATTAATATCATTTAAATTACGAGAAGTACAGGTTTAAGTTTCAATGCTGATGCTGTACACACCGTGAATTCTTGTTTAAATTTTCAGCTCTTCAAAAATTTGACAATTCACTGCGTGGTGTTTGTTGTTAATCTTACCCATCCGTGAATTGCACTCATGAGTGAATGAATGGCACTGAACTTGCATCTGTTGCTCAGCAACGTGACTCAGAAATAACTGCCACAATTAAGAGACCAGCATTGCCCAAAACAAGTGAGTAGAAGTGTACAAACGGTAAATAAAGTCTTGGATTCCATCATTTGAACTTTGAGCAAACATGGATAATATCCTTCCTTACACAAAGTAGCTACTTGTAGAGTGCTGTTTAATTGTAGTGATAGCACTGCAAAGATTTTCGTAAAATGAAAACAAGCCAACTGCCTAACAGGCATTACAAGGGTCACCTCTAAAAGCTGAGATTCATATCGCTGTAACCAAAAACTGCTCAGACAAGCTTTAGAAAAGTTCCTGTTCATGAAAGGCCTTATAGAGACGTCCCGAACATGGAACTTTTCGACAAGTATGATGGTGAGTACTAGAGATGGAACAAATATTCGCCGTTGGCATTCGCATGGTTTCCAAAATTCGCATTCGCATGTAGACATGCGAATATTTTGCGGATGTCTACGCATATCCACTGATGGAGATCCTCTGAAATAGAGGAAGATGCACGCGAATATTTATCTTAATCTTTCTCAGATAGCGAGGTCTTATCTTGCTTGTCCGCCAACTAGTGTTGTGAGTGAGCGTCTTTTTAGTGGTGCCGGCCTAGTATACGATGAAAAACGACGTAACCTTACTGGTGAAAGAGCAGAAGAATTGCTACTTTTGAAGTTCAATCTGCCAATAATAGAATTTAACTATGTGATACTTGGAGTATATACTTGTACTCTACTAGCAACAACAAAAATGGCTTGTGTGCAATCTAGTGAATATAGTCAATCTTATAGTAATAATCTTCCTTCAAAGGGCGGTGGTTGGGGAGAGAGGTTGGTGGGATGCATGTCAGAGTGGGTCCTTGGCCCGCATCCTAGAAACAAAGAAGATTTAATGAATTTTAATAAGCTATTTTATTTTCTATGGCTAAACTCTTAGGTATAAGGGATTCGAAATTCGAATTGTCAACTCCAGACTCTAGAATGCAAATAAAATGCCATATTGTTTGAGAAATGAAACTTTCAGTAAACATTCGCATTCGTGAATATCAAAATGAAATATTCGCATTCGCGAATGTTAAAAAAACCGACATTCGGTCCACCTCTAGTGAGTACATCCGAAAAATGGGCAAAAGCCCGATCATGGCGATCGAATAATTAGGTAGGGTCAACTTGCTCCTAGGTTATTCTTAGAGTACACTTAGAACCGAGTTCCCTCGAAAGTTCCCGGAGCACAGACAGTTAACGCGTTTAAAAATCGTTTAAACAAGTAATAAAAAAAAAGAGCAGCCTTACCAGCTTGTAATCTCTCCCCTGAGGCTCATTATTCAATTTCTGACTGTTCCACCCTTAGGGGAAGTTACTTTCGATTATGTTCCACAACGAACCTTCCGTAACGTGTTAGCATTCTGTAAATGTCGGCTGCTGTTTTCCGTCAGATGTCTATATATTTTTCTGTGAATTAGCATAACGACCATCGACAAAAGCGGACAGAACCCTAAGTTTCTGCTCTTCTCTGAGAATGAGCCGCTTACTCCTTCTGTAGTTTAGTTTATAGCTTAAGCAAATCAGCTGACTTCGGCAAAGTTAAGATCTTTTTCAGAAGTCAGTAGGCTTAACTTGACCATATCATCACCTGTATTTTCTCGACATTGGTGTGTGATTAATATTAGGCTAAGCCTACACCTGTCTTTCAAGTCAACAGATTTTCGTAAAGGCAATGCCTTTCTCCGACATCAGCAGATACCAACAAGTAAAAAACTTTTTTCGGTCAAACTATACGAGAGGGTATCACTGGAGTTTAAGTTTTTTGGACCTAATATAAGCGTTTTTACATGTATAACGTTTTACTCGCAAATGCATAGTTTTTGGGTCATTTAACTTCAAAGTTCCCATTGTTTTTCTATGGGAGAAAATACCTGGCGACCTAAACTCCCTTAAACTAACCTGAATTGACCTAGCTTAGTAGGAACAAATTTTCTGTTGGCGAAATCTTAGTTAGGTTTACCCAGCTAACCACCAATGAGCTATCAAGGTTAGGCCGAGAACGTTGTAGGTTAGGAGGCAAGGCCTTGTTCTCCTAGTATACCTCCATAGCTAAACGTCCCGTAGGAATAACAGGAATAAGATACGCCAGGTAAAAACTTCCTATAGGCAAAACATACGAGGGTCTCTCGCAGAACCAGACCATGCTTCCTAACCGACAGGGTTCTCGACCTAACCTCGTATGCTCATTGTTGGTTTGCTGGTTAAAACGGGTTATATTTGAAGGCCAGACCAGTTTATCTGTCGAGAAATGTATGTGTTAACGCATAGATTTCAGTTTTTTTAAAAATGTATGTGCATAGCCTGTAGATCTTCAGGTCCGACGAAGTGAGGCTTGTTGTACTGACTAAAAAGACCATAACCTAACAAAGCCTAAAGTAACCTAGGTTAGGTTAGTTAAGTTGAGTTTTGGTTCATCTGGGATCAACCGGTATTTTCTCCCATAAGAAAACAATGGGAAATTCAAAGTAAAATATCTCGAAAACTATGCATTTGCGAGCAAAACCTTATTCATGTAAAAACGCTTATATTAGGTCCACTAACCTATTTATGTTCTCAAAAATTTCAAATTCTCCGGTTACCCTCTCGTAAGAATTGACCCTTTTGGTCTTCTAGCCAAGTCAACACCTTTCATCTAAGTCAACCGATCTTTGCCAAACTCTTGCACCTGAAGGAACGTCAAGCAATTAGACACGGCCGGACCACCATTCAGACATCGCTGCAGCCTCCGTAAGCACCTTAGCCACGCTCGTATGATCACGATCACTACGAGCTTACGAGCCCGTGGGTCAATGAGAATTATACTCATTCGTAGATATTAAGTGGCAACTAAATTAGGGTTTACCGAAGGCCTGGACCTTGCCTTTTATCTTCCGTGGCCATAGCTGCCCGGGGTAGTGTGATCTGACGTACACCAAAGTCCAACTTTACCTTGAACTTGTCTTTCAGTCCTAGTTCCTTGATACTGATAATAAGAAGAATAGAGTTCAAACTCCAATATTTTAATATAAGCTTAGGTGTATTTTTATTACGCGTGGGCCCTTACGGCCACTTGCGGCCCGGAAAAAAGAGCAATTGCAGGCTGGAGGCCGCGGTTCTCCAGTATGCTTAGTCTGTATTCATATTTGTACCTAGGCTACAAACAGCCGTTAGAGCCCACACACACTTACATATACATAATATATCACAGATTTTTAGTCCCTCTCATGCCTAAAATTATTCAGGAAAGAAAGCTCAGTCTCCCTACTTTTTTGAGTGAGTTAAATACATTGATGGCTCTAACGATTCAACGTACGTCATCCCAGGCTGGAATCTCCCAAGTGCTCTTGATGTACAGAATATACCTAGGTATATAATATAGCTACATGGTTATATTTGCCCCCGAACTTTCTAGCCATTATACATGGCTTATTTTTAGGAGACAAGATTTTAGGCGATTGGAAATATGTGCTTAAAATTAATTAACTAATTGATAACCTCATCATCAACTAAACACAAAGCAAAATTAATTCATAACATAGAGAGATAACAGCGCCAGGAGCACCGGAGCGTCACCTCACCTGCTCCCTGGGAGTGGGCCCATTAGTTTGTACGCTGTTTGCTTTCTAATGGTCGTATTATAGAGCGCAGCAGAGTTAAGGAGCCTCTAGTGAGAATTTAGATAGCAGTTAAGGGGAAGAAATCGCTTCTTTAAAGTTGCTAGAATTAGGAGCCCGTTTATTAGATAATTTTTTTTTTTTTTTTTTTGAGAATAAATGACATTTCTTGAATAATCGATGTCTTATGGTCATTGACATAGATAGTTGAGTATTTTATCCAATATTAGTGTAATATTCTGTAATCTACACCAAAAATAACGGATGCTTGTCAACAATAAGCCCAGCGTCACAGTTTTGCGGTCGATTTAGCTCATATTTTTTCTTTCTGCTAGAGAGAGTTCATTTTGTTACTGATAAAAATTTTTCAAGAGATTTGTTACTTGCTGGCATATTCAGCAATCCGAATGTCATAAGAGCATAAGTCGAGTACATTGAATGGAAGATGATAGTTAACAGCGGTGATGAAGTTAGAGTTTCAGCGCTGAAGCAGAGCTGACTGACTACACAGCGCACTTATCTATTGCAATACAATATTCAAATATTTAAAAGTTTCTGGGCCCTGCTCTGCAAACGTATATATATATTGTAGTCTGCGCCTGTACAGGCTGGAAGACTCCGGCGGCTTGAAGCCCGTAGCATTGAGCCTGAACAGAGACAGCAGTGGGAGAAAACACAGTTTACGGTCCTAACGGGCCGAACATTATTAGCTTTCTTTTGTCAAAAATCACAACAATTCTGCACTTGAAGCACTTCACACAACTATTGTAGAATTTATTTTAAGAAAAACAGCTCCACAAGAGGTCAGCCGCAACGGAAAAACAGCAGGCTGGCTTACCAGGGCAAAACGGTTGCGTTCCCTCCCTTATTATACTTGCGTTAGCAGAGAGCCTTGCGTGCTGCACTGTTATGCTAAGGGGCCCGGGTACGATCCCCAGGCCAGGTGAGCGGTCTTTGTGCATGGCGCTCGACGCTGAATCCGCAAACTTGCTTAGTATGCATAGCTATCGTGGAGGTACTTACCTTAGGGCAGGGCATTAGGGGTGGTGGCGGGTCGTTGAACCTTCCGCTAAATGTACCACAGTTCTTAGCGACGAATCCTCGGCCGTATCCGTGCTTACTCAACTGGGACCACTTGGCCTATGTCTGCCGTGCAAACCAGTGCGTGTTGTTTCCACAGAGGAGAGTGCCGTCAAAGTTAACTTTATCTTGGTTTTAGTGCTGAGTTTTCTTTAGTTGAAAGTCCATTTACGTTCGTCTATATCAAAATACGTTTCAGTTTCAGGCCTAGTCTACTGTATTACTTATTTCCTGATTATAATAATTTCAACCCAAGTTTCAGTTCCAGACGCCCCCCCCCCTCAATCAGGAACCACCCTCCCTCTAACGTCCAACCGGTTGCTACGGCAGTTACGGCAAGTGTCAGCCCTCTCGGTTGCGAAGAAGCTTCCATGAATTACCTGCTGATCGATGACGCAATCAACGCCTGTCACGATTCTATTTATGGAGTTTAGTTCTTAAGCAAACAGCGGGAGTCTGGCCCACGGGTCAGGCCCTGGCGCGTGCAAGTCCGTGTGGTCGGCCAACGGGTCGCCGTTTGTTACCGGATAAAACGGCTCTCTGAGATCTAATGTCATCTGAGGTGCTTACGAAAGTGGCTGTATTGAAGCGGTTCTCAGTGCACTAACGTTGTCTGTGGCCCGACTGAAAGTGGGTGTATAAACGTGGTTCTCAGTGCACTAATGTTGCCTGAGGCCCGACTGAAAGTGGGTGTAGTAAAGTATTTCTCAGTGGACTAATGTTACCTAAAGGCCATCTGAAGGGGGCTGTATTGACGCCGCTATCAGTGGACTAACGATTTAATCTAATAGTGTTGCTTAATTATACGATAATTTGTGATACAATTTATCGTCGTTAGTGACAGCAACACTATGAAGCAGCTAATAAGATAATAGTAGCGTAATATTTATAATGTATATCATATAACAATAAAAGCACTTTATAGTTCCTGAAAAAAATAAATATGTATTTTTTACTCAACATAACTTTATTCTCTAACTGAGCGTGGCTCTAGCCTTGTTAATGTTGATGCTGTATATTTCTGTGCAATGGTTATAACGATGAATCAGAATTTCTTAACGCTATATTCATACCGGCCTGTGTTATATTGCTACAAGGGTTCTTTATCCTTAACACCTTAACACCTTTATTTTTCTCACAATACAGTACAGAAAGACAGAATAAAATATGTCTACATAAACACGAGAATGCACCCATCTAAAAGTGATACGTACTCACTTATGGAGCGCTACTGCATTCTACTGACGTTCTGTATAAAAGTTACATCTCATGTACTACAGGATAAAAGAATCTTTTCACGAGATAGTTTCGTAAAAGCTTCCTTATAAGTCATATTAAACAATCATTCTAATTAAAAGAAGCATTGCATTTCGTCCATCAAAACAATAACAGCTATTATCACAAACTAGCATGGTCAATGGTAGACTAACTGATAAAACAACTATATTTGATGGTCACGCTTTCTAAAATGTTACCGGACTACTGCCACGACCACAACACGTTTGCTACAACGTGTAAAATATTGCTAAAGAATCACACTGTTTCATGAAACCCAGCTGCATACGTCCATCGACTAAACCAATCTATTGGTTCCTACGGAAAATAAATACTTGTATAAGGAAGCAACACAGGCTGGCACAGATAGGGTTAAAAATGGATTTCCTGTTTATTCTTTTTAATTCAATAAGCTGTTCATCTAACATTAGAGAAAACTTGCAGTGCCGTCCTCTCAATAACTGCGGTTCACTTGTGAGTGGGAATGCATTCAAGAGTTGATATATATTATTTAGAGATCTAGAGAATCTGTGTACAAGCATGCGAAGGAAAGAGAATGCGACCCATTAATTAGAAACAAACTAAATATTTATTTCGGTCGTGTCTCAATTTAAGTACAGAATCACATCATGAAAGAAATGTGGGTTTGAAATACATATTAGCAATCGTATAATAGATCAAAGTGTCCATTTCATTTATTGTAAGTAGTCCGTAATAATATTGTGCCAAAAGCCTGACCTGTTTCACAATTGTAACTTTTCTGCAAGTTGTATCTAAAGCAAAACATTTCTGTATTTTATTCAAATTTGCTGCCGGACTGTTCTTGATATGGTATTAGGTATTGGTGAAGTGAGAAAGGTCTGTTTTTATTCTAAGTTGCTGCCGGACTGTTCTTGATACCAGTTGCTTGTTAAGCGAGACATGTCTGTATTTTATTCATAGTTGCAGTAACATTGTTCTTAATACAAGTTATTCGTAAAGCGAGACATATCTGTATACTATTCAAAGTTGCAGTAACATTATTCTTAATACAAGTTATTCGTAAAGCGAGACATGTCCGTATTTTATTCAAAGTTGCAGTAACATTATTCTTAATGCAAGTATTCGTAAAGCCAGACATGTCTGTATTTTATTCAAAGTTGCAGTAACATTATTCTTAATACAAGTATTCGTAAAGCCAGACATGTCTGTATTTTATTCAAAGTTGCAGTAACATTATTCTTAATACAAGTTATTCCTAAAGCGAGACATGTCTGTAGTTTATTCAAAGTCCCTACCAGACAAATTATTACCTTCAGAGTCAGGAGACATTTTCTGCAACTGTTGCTGCCCAAGTCATGGCAGACTACATCTTTTTTTGCCCATATGAATACACGCCTTAAGCACGTTTTTCTTCATCTTCCAGGTCTTTTCTATAAAAAAACTATGCCAGGGGCATCTCTCTCAGACTCCTCCATACCGCACGTCTGCTGCCACTATTATTCATGGCACTGATGTTAGTCATTCGCGTTACAGAGAACAGGGTTTGTCGAGGCAGAGTTGGGCCGATTTGGGCCGCGAATGGGAGCTTTTTTGAGTGAAAAATGCCGGTGTTTCCTGAAGGCATCGTCGGTGTTGTATCCGCCAAGTGTTATGGATGACAGGTGTACTCCCACCGCCGACTTGACGCCACCTAAATGGAACGCATCGAACATTGTAATAAGGATTGCTGTGTGTTTATTGTGTCATGCTGGAAAAATTGGCATTGGCAATAAATATTAGTAAATCCCCTGTATCATGGATACGCCTCAGGTGCGGGATATGCTGCACTGGGCCACATTTGGCAAGAAAACGATGTCGGCGGCACGTTAATCACAATCACTGGTGATTGCTGAAAAATATCCATCCGTACGTATACAACAATAACTAGAGCACTCTGAGAGCGCATACCTCCGCCAAGTGAGGCAACGGTAGCAAAAAATTCAAATTGGTTCTGAATCCACAATTTTCATCGTATTAACTCCAAAATCTAATCATTTGTGCCTTTTTATATTAATAACAGCTTGTTCAATTTTCTTGAAGATCCGTTCATGACTTTTTGAGTTATAGTGTTAACAAACGTAATGACAAACATAAATCAAACATACAAACGAACAAACCGATCTGCACCAAAATTTGATCATTCATGTCTTTTAACATTACTAACTACCCTTATAAATTTCATAAAGATCCATTAATTACTTTTTGAGTTATTGTGCTAACAAGCATAAAATTAAAAACAGTGACGAACGAACGAACCAACGGATCATTACCAAAATCTGGTCATATACTCTTTGTTATATACCTAACAACTCATGTCAATTTCATCAAAATCCATCCACAACTTTTTGAGTTATGGCATCGAGAAAAATGAGGCAGACAAACAAACAAACGGACGGACATATCTTTACCAAAAGTTAATTATCTGTTTCTCCTAACATACCTAACAATCCCTGTAAATTTTATCGAAATCGGTTCATAACTTTTTGAGTTATCTTGGTGACAGACAGACAAACAGACAAATAGACAAACAGACAGACAAACACGACAAAAACATAACCTCCTTGGCGGAGGTAATTATCTTCAGCCGTAGACTTCAGAATACTTGACTATGCGCGCCTTACAAGTGAGGCTAACACTCCTTACAAGTGAGGCTGATGGCAACTTAATAAAAAACTAAATAAAATTTTGTTCAGTCCGCACAGCAACCGGCGGAAAACAAAAGGAATAAATGAACTGTGCTTGGAGACACAAGAAAGAATGCATCCATAGGAAAGATGCGGGCATACACGAACATGGCCCAATCGTAATTGCGAAGCTATTTTAGCCAACTTTAGGTCATTTCGGTGTCCCAAACTTCAGTTATTGTTGTATGCAGTTAATATATAGCAGCAAACTTGTTATTCTTGCGGTTAAATACATTTCTGGAACAACTGTCAACAGTTTACTTATCCTGTTTGAGGTCGCTATGTTGGCTGGAAAAGATGTTATCGAAGTTTAATCTATTTGCTTAACATGCAAATTTCTTTGTTTAGTCAGTAATCGTGTGGTCTATGACTCTACTGACAGGGAATAGAAGCTATCTCAACTGCATATTCGCCGTATCTTCTCCCATCTGCTACCAGAATATTTTCACTTGCACAGTTTCAATGGGACAATTCCAGCTGCGCAGTTTGAAAAAGACTATTCTAGGTATAGCTGCACAGATTCATTCGCGCAATGCCAACGGCACAGTTTCAACCAGAGAATTCTAACAACTTAGATTCACTTGGACAATTTCGAGTGAACAGTTTCAATTGCACTATTCCCACTCCAGTTTCACTCGGACAATTACAGTTTCACAGTTCAATAGGGTAATTCCAACTGCAGAGTTTCAGTGGCACCAGCAAGGTACACACTACAGCTGCACCACTACCACAATTTCTGGCAACTGTCCAGAGAATTCTAACAGCACAGTCACCATATCCTTTTCTAACTGTTAACAGCATAATTCCAACTGCCAACTGGCCCCAGGTCAGCAGTATTGCAGCCAAGGACCTCCTCACTCTCCCAACAAATCCTCATTAGAAGCAGAAAAATCCTGATAATCGTACACGCAAAGTGTCCATAAATCGTGGGGCGTGTGAGTTATGTCCTTCTGTCTACATGAACACCTGCTTGGCTCAGGTAACTCTTCTAATTATGAAATATGAACCTAAGAACTGGCTTGCCTTAATGTTATTATAAAAAACGTGAAAATTCTTATAATTTTGAAAGTAAAACCAAGCTGCGACCAGACGCTGATGACATTCAGAGAATTTGAAAATGCTAAAATTTTAGTTTTTTAATACTAAAATGCGAATGGATACTAAGAATATATAGAGAGCTTCTAAAAATAGTAATAATATATTTTGCTTCGGAGCGTAAGAGGACTCGAATTCTAACGAGAATGCCACTCAACTGCTTAGAGAAATGCTATTTTATACTACACTTTAAATGCTAGATAAAATTTATGCTACACTTTAAATGCTACATAAAATTTATGCTACACTTTAAATGCTAGATAAAATTTATGCTAAACTTTTAATGCTACACAAAATTTATGCTACACTTTTAATGCTAGAAAAAATTTATGCTACACTTTTATTGCTAGACGAAATTTATGCTACACTTTTATTGCTAGACGAAATTTATGCTACACTTTTATTGCTAGACAACATTTATACAACGCTTTTATTGCTAGATGAAAATCGATCGAGAGATCTGACCAATAAATCATGATTGTAGACACAGGGGTTTTATTTCGAAGGGAAAATCGCTCAACTGATTTTCTTCGAATGACGGGGAGAAGTAGCAATAATAACAATAATACATTTTTATCAACATATATAAGGATTCAATGGCTGAAAACTAATAGAGCTCTAGGAATCATTGAAAATAAACAATTATAAAGAGCATTTTTGCTGGACTACAACGAGCATCTTTTAAAATTTTTTAATAAACTCTTAGGTATTAATTATGAAAAACAAACTGATGCGCTGATTGGAAAGTAACTTTCTCAGGAAAGTAAAAATATATTTTTCAATATATTTGGTTAGAGAAGTGAAAACGCTCTGGTTGGGGCGTACAAAGTTTAAGCAAGATTTAGGAAAATGCGAGTACTAAATATAGTGGAGCCCGGTTTGCAGTTGTTCCGTTCTGCTGTATTTTCGGTTTACAGTTGAAAATTTTGCGAAGATATTATACCGGCAGAGTCCCTGTTTACGTTAGCAGCAAAACAAAACATTAAACGAATAAATAAATAAATAAGCCATTACGTAGCCTATCAGTCAGTGTGAGTGCAGGTGAGCGTAGTGCGTCTTTTTGAAGCTAGTATACATTGCACTGTGTGCCTTACTCACCCTACATTTCTATTGCAGAGATCACTATTGTAATTAAAGCCTGTAGTAACATCATTCCTGTGCTTAGTGAAGCATTTTAATGGAGTGTACTGGTTTGCGGTACTTTCGGTTTACGATGCTCTTCCAGGAATGAATTAATACCGTAAACTGGGGTTCCACTGTATGTTTGTACGTTTTATTATGCGAAAATAGTAGTTACATACTTTTCTCTGCAACATAAAAACTAGGTATATACTTACTATTTGACATACATCAATACTCCATGGCTGCTTGCTTTATTACCATGTATAAACAGCAAAGAACGACGTAGTTAGACCCTAACTTTGACCAGAAAAATTAAATAGAATAAATAGATAATAGTATTGTAAATTTCGTATTCATTATCAATGTTTTCAAAAACAAATAAATTTCCAAATGCTATTTAGTTACAAAATGTGAACTGCTTAAATTAGTGTTGATGAAAACTTGAAGAAAAAATTGAGATATCAGACCTTTAATAAACACTGCCGTGCAGGAAGCACAAGAAACTTGTATCAAAATGTGACGTCATCAATGAGGTCATCATCGACGAACGAACTGCTGAGCAGCCTATGGCTAGTTTAATTAGTTTCGCCAGAAAAAAAGTCGCCAATTGCAAATTTCCTCCCTTAAGCCCATAAATGAAGAAAAGATACTAACTGAACAATAACAAGTTACTATCATGGAAGGCTGCAATGGAGGCTGGTGGAAACTCGCACAGCACCAAAAGCAAGATCTGGTCCGATATGGAGCCCTGATTTAACGTCTTCTTTGAAGTGAAGCCTTATTTACACTTCATAATCAGTTCACAGTGCTCTTCATTAAACATATTTAAACATATCAACGTATCTTTTCGATTTAATTCATTCAATCTGCCGCTCATGACTGGCTAGTTACTTGAGCTGCACCCACGCATAAGATGGTTGTCGGCAAGTACAGAAACTTTGAGCAATAATTGTTCCTTTCGTTTCTCTCGCATCAGGAATATAACACTACTCATACGTTTTTCTTTTAGAATTAAGAGCCCAGGCTATGACAGCCTGAAGTCCAACCCTCAAATAATTCTATATTTCGGCTCGTCGGTGTGACGTCATTCGTCAACATTAGGTCACGGCTAAGTTTTATTTTAGTCATATTGAGTCCTCTCGTTACACTCTTTGCTTCCTTCTGCCGAGTTTGTAGAATAAGGACAACCATTTAGCTGTTAATGTTTCTTGAAGTATTTGTTCATCCCTTACTCTGTGGAAACCTTAGAGGACATTCCCAAACATGGCAAATATACAATTTATATTTGTCCTTGATCTGGTTACGGATATTGTCGAGAGTAGCTGGCGAAATTAATGCTTCTTTTACCAGTTATAGCTGGCACGAAGGAAACGACGATGGTAGTGCTTCGTTAAACGCGAATTGCCGGTGTTTGCCGAATTCCACATCTTCATTGGAATATCAAGTCGACAGGTACAATGATTTCTTGAAAATAAAATCGTGCAAACGGACAGAAACAATAAAGGGGTGCGAGTGAAAACACTGAGCCGTCATATTTGGCGGATACTCTGTCCATTACCTATTGTATGAACGTAGCTGCACCAGTTGGGCACTTGGGCTTTGCAGCAGATTCGCTGATGTGTGTAATTTATGCCGGGGACACATATGCATTTCAACGCTCAACTGGTTGCTCGGATGTGCAGCTAGCATCAAGTTGCCTGCGTAAATGCCTGGTGTGTTCCCGGCATACGGCAGAACCTATGTGGCCCCCAATGTTGTTGTTAAAGGAAATTCAGCATCGTTATGTATGGCATTGTAAAAATGTAAAATGTGCTCCTATACTGCTGGACTTTCAGACTGCTTTTGTTGTTCACAACCTCCTCCCCACTCACCTCAACAACACCTCCTCACTCACCCCAGCACCATCTCCCCGCTCACTCCAGCACCATCTCCCCGCTCACCCCAGCACCATCTCCCCACTCACCCCAGCACCACCTCCCCACTCACCCCAGCACCATCTCCCCGCTCACTCCAGCACCATCTCCCCGCTCACCCCAGCACCATCTCCCCGCTCACCCCAGCACCATCTCCCCACTCACCCCAGCACCATCTCCCCACTCACCCCAGCACCATCTCCCCGCTCACTCCAGCACCATCTCCCCGCTCACCCCAGCACCATCTCCCCACTCACCCCAGCACCATCTCCCCACTCACCCCAGCACCACCTCCCCACTCACCCCAGCACCATCTCCCCGCTCACTCCAGCACCATCTCCCCGCTCACCCCAGCA
>LQNS02278100.1:11678666-11696430 GCA_001587735.2 Parhyale hawaiensis
TGATGGTACAAGTTTGCCAAAGTTGTATTATTCTGCCTCAACATAAATGATGGTACAAGCTTGCCAAAGTTGTATTATTCTGCCCCAACACAAATGATGGTACAAGTTTGCCAAAGTTGTATTATTCTGCCCCAACACAAATGATGGTACAAGTTTGCCAAAGTTGTGTTATTCTGCGCCAACACAAATGATGGTACAAGTTTGCCAAAGTTGTATTATTCTGCACCAACACAAATGATGGTACAAGTTTGCCAAAGTTGTATTATTCTGCCCCAACACAAATGATGGTACAAGTTTGCCAAAGTTGTATTATTCTGCACCAACACAAAAAAAATTGATGGTACAAGTTTGCTAAAGTTGTATTTTTCTGCCCCAACACAAATGATGGCACAAGTCTGCTTAAGTTGTAGTAACTAATTTACTGCTGTTTAGAGTCCAACGATAGTTATTTTGGAGCAATCCCTGTTGTTTTATATTAAAATACCGTTTTTTTTATCAACTTCAGACATCTCATATTAAATTTCCTGCATTTTTTGAAGGTGAAGAAGTGAGATGGTTACCATACAAAAATATACGATAAGCACGCCAACGATAACGTTGATAATATCATTAGTATGCAATTTCCTGCGTGTTATTTACGCTTTTTGATCAGCCACTTTCATCAGGTATAAATAACATTGGGCATTGGTCTAACACAAGAAGTGCTCACGACGGTAAAACATTATTTCATGTTAAAGCAGCGGTTCTTAACCCTTTTCACTACTGCATGTACCCCTGATGGCGAACAAAGTCGTCTGGTACTTCCTGCATTCGACTAGTATTTGTTTGGTACAGCCTACCCCACTCCTTGCATGTAGCAGGTATCCATTCCTTGTGTTCGTTTTTCATACCTATATTCGGGATTGTAGATGCCTCGGGATAATATAGATAAAAAAGGAAACTATTAGATGTTCATAAAGTGAGAAGATTAATATTAAAGATATCAAATGGAATGCAATTTAACCTGCCAATGTAGCCGAGGATGTAGTTAAAAGGGCTATATAGTACATATCAGTACGGCATTGCTCCTGATTTTTCGCATGGTTTAAGCTTTCAGACTCATATCCTTTTCGAGTCACTTGCACGGTAAAATTTTTTATAAACCAGATCTGACTCTGGCACACACTAAGACGTCGTTTGTTAGCCCTAGGAGGTTCAATTATACCACATTATGTACAATTGTGTCAGGGCAATAGTGACGGAAAAAACGTTAGCTTATGCTCATACCCGTCATAAAGGGACTTCTTGACATAATGGAACATGCGCCAAATAACTTGAAGAGTTATGCTCATTTGAAGAAAACACCTTATAATTAGGGGAATATTCACTAAATAATACTAGAAGTTACGCGTATTTCAATAAAAATCATATGGCCGAAGCTCTTACACATCAGAGTAGGCTATCCATTCTGAGACAGATATATCCTTAATTGCTCCTGACTGCATTGTCAGTGCAACTGTATTGTTAACGACGAACTAATCGTTGGTATGATCATACTGAAGGCTAAATATCAATTTCATTAGAGTTTCCCAATTATCTCTCATGCTTGCCACAACTATTAATCGTGAAGCTGATTAATTTATGATTTTTATTATCATGTCAGTCATTTCTCGATTGTGTGTTTCGGGAACAGAACTCGCCTCTGCAAAATTTATGCTCCATACATTTTCAGTAGTTAATATTTTATTGACTTTTTCTTATGCTGATATATGTACTTAGCCACAGCATTTTAACTCTTTCTTATAGTTTACTATTTCTCCCACAATGAAAATTTTATACGGAATCATTTTTTGACGATGGAGTTTTCGATTGCTCGATGAAAAAGCGATTCCTAATTATCTCGTATTTATCATCGATAGATAACCGCTAATCAGATTATGCCGTCTATTGATGCGGAGGCTAAGGCCAGCTAATGATGCTCTTCTTTCCGATAATTGAACGAAATTATTACAACGAGTGCGGAATGTATTTTATATGGTCAGGATAGCGCCGCGTGGTAGTGCTAGCAGGATGAACTTGCTTTTATTCAACTGTTAAGCTGGAAAGAGTAAAATCTCTCGAGTGCTGGTCAATAGCATTTATTTTTTATTAGTGTTTCACAGCATTAGCGCACCCATCGTGTTATTTGGTCAATATTTTCAGATTCATGGCGTCTTTTACTGCAATACGTATAAAATCTCACGTGATGGAGTCAGTACCCCAGTAACTCTACCAAGGAGGTAGCGTTTTTGTCGAGTTTTCCCATTTGTCTGTCCCTTTGTAGGTCTATCCATTTGTCCATCGGTCTGCCTGTTTGTTTGTCACCAAATTAAATAACTTGTTATGAACGTATCTTTACGAAATTTTAAGGGATAGTTAAGTATATTTAGGAGGAACAAATGATTAACTTCTGGTGACAATACGTTCAGCCGAGTGTTTGTCTGTCTCTTTTTTCTTGGTAGCATAACTCATAAAGTTAAGGAGGGATCTATATGAAATTTCCACGAATTGTTGCTGGGGTTGTTACTAGGAGCAAATGAGCAAAGATTTGGATTAGTCTCTTTGTCCCTTTGTTAGTTTGTTTTTCTCTACGTTTGATTCTATGTTTGTCAGTAGCAAACTAAAAAGGTAGGGAAACCGTTTTGTTGGCACTGAGAAATTAAAATGGAAAATTCATTATGCAAGTTCTGGTAACTTGAACAGATTTTGCACGCGCGGAAAATTAATATTTTGATACTATTGATCTTATATAATCCGGGGCGGAAGCTAAAAAAATTGCTGCCTAATCCAGTATATGTATTTTTTTCTAAAAATAGAAATACCTTATACCATACTTTGGCCCTCAGTCCAAGAAACTAAAGCAATAGTTAGTTTTCCCTGTTGTCCGTATAATGTATTATAAAAATATCGATTTCAAGATCATTTAACCAATAATTTTTCCATCGGTTCATTATTTCACTATAAAGACAAATTTACTGTTGATAGGCTATGCGAAGATCTCTCGTTCATAAGTTCAGTTGTGCACTTTGTGCATTGAGCTACATTGGTAGCACTCAGGAAACAAAGAGCGTAACGGGAAGACTCATGAGAAACTAGCATCAAAAAGTGACGTCACATCGACAAATCTATGGCTGAACAGCCTATAAGTATTTTAACTAATTTTGCCAGAAAAATCGTCGTAAATTGCGAATTTTATGTCTTAAGCGCAGAAATAATTTAAAAGAATAGGTATATAGGTACTAATTGAGCTATGAGCAATTATCTATAGAAAATTGCAGTGGAGGTTGGTGTAAACATGCACAGCACTAGTCGGCATGGCTACGTGACTTAACTTCTTTTTTTTTTTAACTGAAGCTTTATTTACACTTTATATTCAGTTCACTATACTCTTCACAATACATATTTGAAAGTATCACCGTATTTTTTAACTTAATTCATTCAATCTCCATCTCCTGGCTGGCCAGCTACTTGAGCTGCACCCACTCACAAAACACGATAAAATGTTGTAGTCAAATACAAAAAGTTCGAGCAATAACTATTACTGTGGTTTTTCTCGCATACAGAACGTTACGCTGCTCATATTTGTTGGTAAGGATTAAGAAGGTCTGAGGTCCCACACTCAAATACTTCGACTCGTCGATGTGACGGCATCGGCTGCATGCTTTCACGGTTAAGTTTTATTTTAGCCCCATTGAGTCTTCCCGTTACACTTTTTGCTTCCTTGTAGCACTTGTCGTTTCCTTTGTACGAGAGCATTTGAGAATATGGGCACGAGTTGTCGAACAGGTGCATTCTCGCTGTCCCGCCATTTTCATCACTCCGCTCACACAGTGAACAGTGCAATAGCAGAGTACAAATGATTAATTTCACTATCTAAGGTTCCAGCCCTGACCCTTCCGATCGTAGAACACTGAAGTCCCTGTATCCATTGAAAAAGAAACCTTCCTTATACAATAGTAATAGTTCCCGTCCCCTTTTATCGCAAAACCTGAAGATCGGCCTTTCACCTTTCGATATTGTACCGTTTTACCTTGTATTACCTTTTGCTGTGTTTTCAATGTGCGTTTATTTAGTTTAGTTGTTTTCACCTATTACAATTCATTATTATTTTGGTTTTCAAATTGTACTGAAAATAGGACTGATTTCTGAAACATTTTTCATTACGTTGCGTTTGTCTTGATAGTTTTTGAAACCCTAATGTTAGACGATGATTAATTTTATAGCAGTTACCATGGTGCTTTGTTTTTTATTGAAATTACAGAAGCTGCTACATGCGTTGCCTTGCTTGGCGGAGTTATACGTTATCAGAGTGCTCTGGTTAATGAGATATTTTATTGAAAGAGCACGACTGCTCACGTTATTTGGTGAATATCCCCCAAAGCTCAAGATGTTTTGTTGAAATAAGCAAACCTCTGATGTTCTTTGGTGATTACCTTCACCTGTAATCATATGTTTTGTTGAAATAAGCAGAACGTCTGTTGTTCCTGGGGCAATGTCTCTTCAATTCTAGCTATTTCAGTAACTGAACCCTCTGGTTTGACTCAAGAAAATATGGTGTGTTCTTACACCTAGCAAAGTAAATAAAGAGGGGGCACGAAACGAGAGAAAGTTAAAACCCTCATTAAAAATTGCAAATACTTAATTATCACCAATATATGATTGATGAAAATTAAGTGTAGTACATTGTACCCATCAGTAATAAATATTAATAATATCTTAAGAGGGTGACAGTCGATTCCCTTACATATGTAGATTTTCTTATTTCTGTAAGTGATGGTCAGAACTTTCCGTTTTTACCTGACATTAATTGTTTCCTAACGTAGTAGCAGCATTGGCCGTCAAACAAGCTGTTTTTATTGATTTGGTAACAGTTATTAGTAGTAACTTATTACAGTATAGATATATATAAGTATTGAGCTACTTTTTGCCTAATGTCAACCTAACTACCCTCTCCCTCCTAGAAATAAACCCATTGTAAATAACAATAAATTATTTTTTATGCGTGGGTAACTCTACTACTCTAAGATCTTGAGATTTAAGTCATCGAAAAGCTGTAAATTACATTTAACAGAAATAACAATACTGTCATGCACTTCTCAAAAACAAGAACATTATTGCACCTAGTCTACTATCACCATCAAAGAAAAGAACAGATTCTGGATTTATTTTTATCCCTTTAGAACTAACTTTAGTGGCGCGTCCATCTCAATCGTGAGAACATACGGAGCTAAATTTACGCTCACTATTAAAGAAGGATTCTGGATTTACTTACTGTATTTTGCCCTGTGATAAGTTTACTGCCATGCCCATCTCTCCAGCGAAAACGTTACGGTGCAATTCCGCGAGCTGCCTCCTCGAGCGTCGAGCAAAGACAGCAAAGAAAATCCTCCCACAGATATTCTTCCTGCAGGGACAACAAAGTACCCCAACTTCCTTGGCCAAGTCTTTACCAGAGCTGGAAAAACACGCGTCTCTGCAATGCCCGCGCCATACCGGCCCCAACTTCTGTGTCTTCTTGCGCAGATTTCAGGACTTCAAGGAGCCTTTTGGTCCTAAACAAATCCTACCATCTTATTGAGAGGTAGGATGAGCGCAATTGTCTTGATAAGAAAGTTAGGTCGTAGAGAGAGATACAATTACACTGCAGCGGCACTTTATGAGCGAAGAAATGACTCTTATGAGCAAGAAATGTTTATCATATACACGGCCGCTGGCTCCCTCGAGGGCCCCAAACTTCTCTAAACGGTTCTGGCGAGCAGAGTTGCAACTTTAGGCATTTTAGCGTAAGCGTAAACTGCAGTGAAATAGGTAATTTATTTGCTCTAACTGTATAAGGTTTAGCCATATAAAAATGATGGCATGGTGGTATACTTTTTTTTATTTTCTAAGTTATTGTTGCGTTATATGATACTGAACGACATGTTAGTTTATTTTTACACAAAAATATGTCTTTCTAATGCTCTAGAAAGTTCATCTATACCAGTAGGTGAGAGAAATGTTATGATATTCATGTCTTATAATTAATTAATTGTTGCTGTGATATATACATGTTGTACTAAGTCGTATAAATCAATTTATTAATTTATAGCCGTGTCATCAGCAAAGATGAGTTACCCAGAGTTTCCCTACGAAAATATTTCTATTATACATAACTGTTCACTTGAAAAAAATTAATTGGGACAATTCTTTAAGAAGTGAGAGCGCCTATCAGATTGGTGTTGTAGACACCATTAAAATACGCGTTGTCAATTCTTGAAGATATGCTTCAAGTAATTCTTCACAAGTGAACAGTTATCTATATATACTGGATATCGATAACAGAATTATTTACGTAAGGAAAATCTGTTACTTATCATTAGATGAGGCGGCAATAAATGAATTAATTAATTTAATTAATCTATCACAACATATATATATATACATATATTATAATAACAGTAAATTCATGAATTATAATGTAAGACTATAATAACAGATATTATATATTTTTCCAGAATTCGTGAATATATGCATGAATAATGATTATTAATATCGTGTCTGTTCTTGTTTAGCCCTTGAGAGGGCAAAGGGCGGAGGAGGTCCGCCTTAAGGGGAGAACCCGAGATTTTGTGGTACTTTTTTTTATTCACAGTTCGATTGCGACGAAACTTGCACACAATGTGTTACATCAAAATAAATAATAAAATCCTTTTGTTTATGAGAATTTTCCCTTTTCTTCTTCATTTTCTTTTTATCATCGAATTTGAAGGTAAACTTGCATTTTTCTATCGTTTACTAAAAACGTATCATCTAATACAGTTTTCATGCTAAGAGAAAAACAAAGACAGTTTAGGAAAGAAAAATTTAATAGATACAAAACTATCAAATTACTTTTTTCCATTTATATCCTTGATTTTTTTCTCTTTTTTGCTAAATATGGAATTTTTTATCTTCTATTTTGCCTCATTTTTTAAATTCATCTCATTTTACTTTCAATAACAGATTTAACATCGAAAAATTAGTTGGATAGTTTTATAGCTATGGAACTGCTCTTTACAAAACACTCTTTGTTTTTCTCTTAGCACGAATATTGAACGACATGATACGTTTTGAATGTTGAAAAATGAAATTTTACAGAAGAAGCGAAAAACTAGAAAAAAGCTTTTCCATGTATCTGTTGCTGCTTATATTTTTGCTATCATGCAGAAAACTATTTCTGAATATGAAATAACTAGTGTACCCGTGCGTGAAAAATTCACGCAATAACCTATACGTTTGCGTAATGCCTCTAGGCCGGTGCGGAATCTCCTCTTCTCTTATTTGCTTCTTAATTTTCTTCTTTTCTTCATTGATCCTTTGTCCTGCTGTCATCCTTAGGTCTTCTATATAGACAGGTCAGAAGTAACATCTTGCGTAAAACACTCCAACAAACCTATACAAAATAGCAGCTTATATACAATGTGTTTGCTCCGTAGCAAAGATACCGTTGATGCCGTCTTTCCACCTCAAATATCTGTTTCATTTGAGGTGCTCAAATTTTGACCTATGAAAAGAAAACTGCTTCGTCAGAGGCAAACAGTAAGCTAGAAGAAATAATTGTCTACTGCCAGTGTAAACTTATGTTTCGTCGATTTCATTGACAATTGCATCAAAGTGGGAAGAATAGCTCATGCAACAAAATCATCTGTGGGAAGAAACTACGAATCAAGAAGCTAGAGAGTGCCAACGGAAGCTTCAGATATTTTCAGTGCTACGATTTCAACTTCGGCAATGTAAGAAGTGCATTCAGACATAAGGTCGTCTTATACTTTGCCGTAGATTCGATGTATGGAGAAGCTAGTACTCGTACAAATCAGACTAAGCGTGCGATGTCTTCATTGTCGGAATTTCAACTGTCCCTGCTTAAGATACGTTTGCCATCTTCTGCAACCCGGCCTATTTTCTGCCTATCACTTTCAATGGAGCTTGAGAGGACAACCAGAGCCTCCAACTTCGGCTAAATTCCGCCTATCTATTTCGATAAGAGCGTGACACCGGAAATGTAAATAAATAAATATCTATATTTATTATAAATAAACACACGACGGTAATTCTTTGTATTAGATTAGATGTGTTCCTTTAAACAAAACAATCGGAAATTATGAATATCTAAAAAATTATGCCGTCCTATATATGTAAATGACGTCACACAAATATGACGTTATGCATTTTTCATTTGTTTGCCATGAACCTTGCACACTATCTGTTAAATCATAAATGAAAATGTTTTTCTGCTATGAAAATTTCCTATTTTTTAATAGATATAATATAATTGAAAGTTACATGTCAATGTCTTTTAGCGAAATTGAATACGCTGAAAATTTGATGAAACTACATGAGCCACCCCTGAAAAAATGAAAATAAACAGCAAACAGAGAAGAAAATGGGAAAAATTCATTGATGAAAATCGATTTTGTTTTTAATTTTACATATGATTACAAAGTTTCAGCCAAATCCATGGACTTTCAAAATTTACCTTCTCCCAAAATGGGGGACTTTGCCCCTCACTTAGAGGTGTTTCAATGCACCCAGGGCTTTTTTTTTGTCACGGATGCGACTCTATCTAAGGATCAAATTTCACTAAATTCTGGGAATGTTTAATTTTGACTATTTCCGCTGGGGTACTCCCCTCAAATATTGTTTTCATTGCAACTCTACAAAGAAGATAAGAAAACGTCATCGTTAAAAGGTAAATAAAGTTAAGTTACAGGGCGCTCATCGTACATCGAAACCATTCATTTCTTTATAGTACATCTGAATAGTGTGAGTCCAATGTAAGTGCATCGTCAAGGGTATGAGAACATATCGAAACGCTTTTTTGATTGATTTGAACGTACATAACCTTAACATTTTTTTAACCTAATTCATCATAAGCGTAATGTGCCACCAATTTCCTGTATCAACTGACCAGTGTCTACATACAATGTGTGTGTATGTTACAACGAACAAGTCGAACCCAGCGTACTGCTTCGGCAATAAGTGAGATGAATCAGCCGTTTCAGAAAAGGGTTAATTTAAGTTAGATATGTTGAGCTTAGATAGGGTAGGTTATGCCATGGTAATTGAGATTCAGCAAGGATTGCGACAGCCTAAGTTAGATTAGGTACGGCTTGGCTAAGCTATGTCAAGTTACAGAGTACCCAACTGAGAACATAACCTACGTAATACTTCAGAAAGTAAACGTTGCAAACTTCTATAGTTATGCACGAATCTCTCTAACATTACTCTCCATTGAACTAATAGAACCTGGCCTAGTCTAATACAGCTTAAAGGTAAAGGTAAAGTCAACTTAGACCACACCCTCACCTGGGAAACCCACATGCACTGGTTTGTGCTGCGGGTATAGGCCCACTGGCCCCAGATGAGCAAGTGTAGTCGCAGTCGCCCTCGGGTCACGAACTATGGCGCCAATTTGACGGAAGGAACAAATGACCCGAGACCCCCCACCCCCCTCATCTCTGTCTCTGAGGGGGGCAGCTCCGCCACGGCGCCGTGCATGCACACACAACTGCCGAGTCAGCACACCAAGATCTGCAAAGAGCTCGTGTGCCTCACGGGATATCGAACGAGCGATACAAGGTGTCAGAGCTGAGAACGGAAGCATGCAGCTACAAATCTATCCATTTAATGTATCAGTGATTCAATTCACTTATTGGCTAGGCATTGTGCGCAATGCTTGGTGACATTTACTCCCTGTAACATGTACTGAAAATACACAGAGACTCAATATAAACTGCTCACACTCGAGCAATTTTTACATGATGCTCACATCTAAACGAAGTTCAAGTACATCACATATCTTAATTGATGCCTATTAATTATGAGAATAAACTTCACGGCACGTAAATTGTGAATTTTACAGCTTTTTCAAGGTACACTCCTGAGTGCAACACCATCACAAACCATCACCCTTCGCCCCTCCCACTGTGGCCTGTGATGTGCCTCGCCATTGGCTGCCGTGAGACTGTACTAGCTAAAAGGTTCAGGAAAAAAATCGCAGCCCGGAAGCACTGGCTACGGACTCGCCATTGGCTATGTACGTTTGCGTACGTGCGTCGGTGTATGTGCGGGCGGCGTTCAAGTTCGTCTGTTGTGCCTGCTCGCTGTATCGCAGATTAGGTTAGGTTAAGTAAGGCTAGGTAGGTTAGGCAAGGCTAGATAAGGTAAGGTTAGGTTGGGTAAGGCTATGTAAGGTTAGATTAAGTAACCGCCCGTACAACTTGATTTTGGCATGTTGGATTAGGTTTAACATGGTGTAAAACTGGATTGGTAGTGCATGTTGTAGAGCTTCTGTTGGTGATTGTGCGGCAAGAAAGCACGCACAGTGATGAGCGCACACAGAATGGCAAGTTTGTAACCAGTGCAACCCGGAATTTCAGCATTATAGTGCAATTTTCAAGAAACTTTGTGATTTACGTTTTCGTGAGATAAAATTGATCAACACCCTGGTTGATTTACATTTTGTGACTCCCACTCAGTCTTTCATCACAGCATTCACAATTGTTACCAAAGTCTGCATACCTCGTCCTACTCGCAAGTTCCATCAGTACAGTACCTGGTATGTGTCGCAATTACCCCAAAACGGGCTACCGCAACCTGAAAAAAAGGTTACCGTAACCCGAAAAGTGGTTGTGACAGCGCCATCTAGCGACCAACGGTGTAAGTTCAAAGACAATGAAATTTTATTTTATTCGAAATATTGTCAATGTAAGTTTCATAGAATTGATCTGATTTACTTATTCTGGTGTAAGAAGCCTATGTATTGGGTATTTGAATGAATTTTTGTGGCCCTTTTATTCAAAATCGACGTTTATGCGAGATGACCAACATCACCGTAACCCGTGTCGCAGTCGTCATTTGAGCTGTGATTGCCACACGAATAGCGACTGGCTGGGTCACCGGTGTAGCACCGGTAATTCAGAAATGCTGATTGCGACACACCCCAACTGTTAGTTTGAGATGTATCTAGGCTTTGTATTCACTACTGATCATAATAGTCACAACTTACCCAAGCCTCAACGGCACTTGCCAGCTTGGAAGCTCCAACATTGCGGAGAAACATTTTGTAACAATTTTTCACCAGCATATTCAATTTTTAAAATAAATTTTTAGTTGCAACATTCGCATATTACCAAAGTCTGCATGTCATTCCCAATTTGGAATTTCCAGTTTTGTAGAGCAATATTTTCCACTATATACTCTGTTGATTATTTCACTTCTACAAATAAAATTAATTTCAATAATTGTCACAACTTACCAAATGCTGCATACCACTCCCAGCTTAGAAGTTTCAACATTACAATGGGATGTTTTTCGATAATTTCCGAGAAGCATTATTTCATTTTTACCAATGGAACATTCATCACGAACAACATTCGCAACCTTGTAAATCCTGCATGCCACTTTCAACAAGGAAGTTCCGTTGCAGTGGGACATTTTCCTTAAATTATGTCTGGTATGCCAAAAAACTATTATCCCGTGCAGCAGTCACAACTTACCGAAACCATGCATGCCACTCCCAGCTGAGGGAAGTTCTAACATTGCTGCTGTGGGACATTTTGCAAGAATTTCCCCGCGGCATTTCTTGTGTTTGTGTTTACGCTGCTGCGGCCGTCACCACCAGGTGGCGCTGGAGCCCGCAGCCCTGGAGGTGCATTAGTGGCACCGTTCGGAGCAACAATTTGAACGGCCCAGGCGAGAGTCTGTGGGTGACACCGCACTGACAGCCTGCTATTGGTCCACCACGGCTTCCAGCAATGCGCTTACTTCTTTTCTGCAAATTGCTCACTTGAGGTGAACAGTTCGACGCTGGTGTCGCTGGCCTACTCAAGGCTTACCCTGAGCAGAAGACAAAAAATATTATCTTAATTATGACTTCTTTATCCTTAAGAAAAGTAAAAACAAGATATCATAACCCATTACGAAAGGAAAGAAAGAAGTAATGACATTGTAACGTCACTACCTATTACAAAAAGCGAACAGAAGTGAACTATTTTACGAAGTAGTGACCAAATACAAAAAGAGAAAATAAATATTTGCAACACAGTCTCAACCCGCTCCAATAAGAGAAAAGAAGTGTCTGTTTTACGCTTTTATCGCTCAATGAGAATTGAGTAAACCATTTTGTTAATTACTCCATATTAACTATATGAGAACAGAAAAACGTTTTCTGTATAATGACGTCTCATTCTTCAATTGAATAATGCCGTTTATTGCAATAAAATATAAGCCTTGGCGAATGATTTCGCAGCTTGCCTGTGTATCATTATGCATACCTTATTAATAAATTATAGAAAAAATTAGTGAGTTGCGAAAAGAATTTTTAACAAACGCATAAATTGACTCATTTTAGAGTCAGCACAATCATTATGAGTATCATCCATAGTAACCTGCTATCTCTCTGTCTCCAACCTTTCATAATAGGGTTTTTTGCTCCAGCGAGCAGCTAGGATACTTGGCACATTACCCACAAACTATCTATCTACCAGTACCATTTGTGATCTACGGTTTACTTTCCTAAATTTCCATATTGTTTTTTTTTTAAATTTGGTCGTATCAGTATAGATATCATTAAGAAACTGCACTAATATGCTCAAACAACACTTTGAATTACGGTTAACTTTCTTCGACTGTCCGTAATTTTTCTCTTATGATCAGCGGAATGAAAATATGTAAAGATTTTCAAAAGTTGTTTCTGCGTAGAAAAAGTAGCTGATGTTTATTTTCTTCACCATCACCGCAAGACCTTTTCTTCATTTTCCAGGCGTGTTATCATTTTTCACCAAGCGTCATCGGGATAATTAGACATGTGACTCACAAGAGTGGCTCTGTGTCCCAACATTAACTTATGATCTACGCTCGTCTTTCCCATAACTTTCATCATTTTTCACGAAGAGTCAGTGGGATAATTAGCGCAGAACTCACAAAAGTGTCTCTGTGAGTGGAAGTAAATTATCCTAAGGTTAGCTACCCACACCACATGCCCTAGTGTTTACTCTGCCGTGGCAGGTCCCATCTGCGGACCATGCATCATCGGTGGCCTGGGGCCCTGTCACTCCGGGACCATCTCCCACCTGCTTTGTGTAACCAGTATACTTCAGGCAGCTTCTAACCCCAAGGGTTTGCTATAGATATTTCTTTCCTACATATTATCACTGAGAGTTGGCCTGCAGTAATATTCTTTTTAATTTCATTAAGGATTCATTTATAAAATTCACGTTGTTTTACTGGAAGATTCCAACTTTAACCTTCACCAAAACTATTTTTTGAAGTTCGTCAGAAATCCCTATTGCAGGTGATTTCATATTGGCATTTATCACTGAACATATAAGCTGATGAACTAACATAATATAAACTAGAGCACACTGAGAGCGCATACCTCCGCCAAGCAAGGAAAAGGTAATGAAAAATTCAAATCGGTTTGAAACAATTATTTCCTTTGTATCAACACCAAAATCACATCATTGGTGCCTGTTGACGGTAATAACAGCTTGTGTAGTTTTGTTGAAGATCCGTTCATATCTTTTCGATTTCGAATTATGGCGCTAACAAACATTCTGATAAACATTAGTCAAATACACCCGAACCGATCATCTCAAAAATTTAACCACTTATGTCCTTTAACATTACTAACAACCAATATAAATTTCAGAAAGATACGTTCATAACTTTTTGAGTTATTTTGCTAACAAGTGCAAGACCAAGCACAGATACAAACAATTTAATAGACAAATCGTCACAAATTTGGTCATTTACTCTTCGCAATATACCTAACACCTCATGCAATTTTCATAAAAAATTCGTCCATAACTTTCTGAGTTTTGGCATTGAGAATGAGGCAGATAGTCAAACAATCAAACGAATGAAGGGATCTTCACCAAAAGTTAATCATCTGTTCCTCCTAACATACCTAACAATGCCTTTAAATTTCATTAAGATTTTTCCAAAAGATTTTGAGTTATCTTGCTGACAGACTGATGGACAAACAGAAAGACAGATAGACAAACTCGACGAAAACATAACCTCCTGTCGGAGGCAACAATGTTGGCGAGGGAATTCCTCAAGAGCCTCAACAAGATTTTTACCACTTTGGAAGATAAAACAGAAGAAAAGCACGGTGAAGCTATTTCTTAAAGAGTACTAATTCTTGACGGTGCCTCTTAAACGACCAAGTAACAAATTGTGACCCTAAAGAACACTGTACATTTTATTTTTAAGAAAATACAGACTTAACTTTTACAATTTCAAAATATTCTAATGTTTCATATAGCAGTACACACTCCTAACATCAACTTAATTAATTTTCTCTCGCTAGACGTTCACAGAAGAATTTGACTACGTTTATAGAAGGTTAGAGCGAAGAACAGCTGGAGGTTAAATTTTTAGCAACGATGCACCTATAATTCATCGTCTGTCGCAGTATCTCTGATGTGAAAATGACGATCATTTTATTGAAAGACACACAGTATTGATAAAACGAACGCAGTATTACTGCTTCAACTGCAGTAATTTTTTTTCTTTCTGAAGCAACATAGTTGCCTGGCAACGAGTTACAAGGTTGCTGTACTTTTTACATTTTTTTTTTTTTTGCCACTGTTTCATGGGCTTTTACTACACCCTGCTTTAATTTTTATTATATTTATGCATAATAATTTTTCTATATAGGCATACAAAGCATGTCACCATGCCTTCTAAGTATACTCGTGTTAAGTTCTACAATTGGCGTAGTTCTCAATTTTTTCATTATTTTCCTACATTACAGCGCTGTACTGCGTTTTTTTTTTTCTTACATCCGTTCATTTTAACTTTGCTCCTATTGCTATGTTTATCTACGCAGTTTTTATGAACTTTTACTTTTCTACTCGCCACCTTTTTCTCCCTATTTTTTCACAAGATTCTGCACTGTTTTCAACACTCAACTAACTCATCAACCGCACTAAAAAATTACACCCGTGGTGGCACCCACCTCCGAATTACGCAGCCTTCCATCAGTCTGAATTAGTGATGCACTGTTAACTTACAGGCGCCTGGCAGTGTTGCCCAAAAGACAAATTTTATGAGTTTTATCTTTAAATTGCAGAGAGATTTACAGCGAAATGTTTCGCGAGCAACGGGAGTTTGAGTTTATCTTTCTTATCACGTAAATGGTTATGCATGCTCCTGACTTGCGGGAAGCGTGAGGTCTTCATTTCGAGGAGCATTTAAGCACTTTATTTTTTATTACGTCGTGCACTGTGTACGTAGAAAATAGTTAATAATATTATTTTTATGGGAGAGGCGTAGATTAAAGCGCCTGTGACTTGCCTCTTTAATTCATAGTCAAGCCTGAGACTACACTCCGGAATTGGTCGATCTGTCTGCACTACCATAATTTCATTATTATGTTTAAATTTGATTTAAATTTAGAGTATGTTCGATTGGGTGCCGAAACTGAGCTTTAGAGGCTTGACTTGTTTGAACTTCACACAGAAACTTTGGATACGTCACTTTGAAACTTGTCGCAAGTGTTAGAAGCAACGCCATTAGGTTGAGCTTGTTCAAAGCTCCATTTCTCCGTTTCTGGAGGTCTCAAGAGCAATCGGTTGAGGGTGACTGCTAAAGCTCAATTCAACGGGCCGAAGCCAACCCACTTGCCTGAGGTTCCGAATAACTCAAGCATCGAAGGCTTCATCTTGTCGCCAAATCGAACATGCTCTTAATTTGGGACCATAACAAATCTCGAAATCAACCTTTTCAACGGTCTAAAGCGCAATCTATTCCCCCAACAGCAGAAAACCTTCTATAACGGAAATCCTGATTCTGATGTGTAACATCTTATTTTTAAGTTTAATTGTAAATTTAATTTTGTTCAGGCTATGACATATAGAAATCCTTTTTCATTAGCAGACAACTGTATTTACTAGCGCAATTTAATACTGAAGTAGCTTGAGTACTTTAGTAATAAAAACCCTGATTGGGATATTGATGCAGAATTTTTTGCGATGGTAGACCAACACATTGGAAGGTAGTAACGTATGCCGGGTACACTGAACAACCTTACGGTCAACTTAATGAGCACACGATTGGCTTGATTATCATTCTGATACACAGTGAAATTCGGTAACACATATACGGGAGCATGAACAGCGTGCGAGCTAAACATCCCTTCAATAGTTGACAGTGCAAGTGTATAGTGTAACCCCGGCATAAGGTGCCAAAATAAGCAGCTGTCTGCATTTAATAGTAAGTTATAGCAACGCCGACATGGAAGTTGTTTTCGTCAGATTTCATGAACGAATTGCAAAACGTAAAGTTCACAAACGATATCGGCTTGCCACTTCGAATCGAATCCGGTTTGAAATTAACCCGTATGCGTTCGATTAGACTCAGTCCATGAGACTTCGTTTGTTATTTTAATTAGGATTTAGAGTTAGTTTCGTCAACAGGAGATCAAAGAAACTTTTTGGCACTTGCAAAACAGTTTTGCAAATGTAGTCAGCTCTCTAAATAGATGACATTTTCCTATTATAAAAGCTAGATTCTGATAGTGCAGCGGGTGTTCAATAAAATTAAGCGATCTCTTCATACGCGCCGATTATTTCGTTCCCGGACACCACAGTACGCCGTAATAAATCTTCACGCGCACTTGCTTAATCTGTAAAAAATTTTCCTCTGACAACCTGTTGTAGTTACCCACGGATACATTCTTTGTTGAGGTGAAGTTGCATTCATTTGTCCGATTGGTGCCTGATTTAAACTTTCAAAGTTTGACTTGTTCGAAACTGCAGATAAATGCACTGGCTTTGACTCGTTGAGTTGTGTTTCAAGCATTAGTTTTCAAGAGTTTCCTCCTAAGATTTTTAGGAAGTTAATCTTGCTCCGTAAAATGGAGCTTTCAACAGGCCTTACGTAATCACATACCTTGTAACACTTGCAACACGATTCAGTGTGATAGGACCAAACATTCGGTCTGAAATTTTAGAAAAATCAAGGCTCGAAGTCTTGACTTTATTTATCCTACAATCGATCGTGCCCATAGTAATGCTCTTTAGGGAGAAAAGGTTTTCAAGTGAATGAATATATCTTTTAAGGCTAGTACCGCTTGCACTGCTTAACCCTCTCGTGGTCTGGAAGATCGAACACCTGAGTTATAATTCAAATCAGGTCGTGATTAAAAGAGGCAAATCGACGAAGCCTTAAGGAGGGGCTATCACTGCGAAATTTTACCCTTGTATTCATAAGACAATGACAACTGTAAAACTTTCTTTATTTTCTTAATCTAGCCACAAAGTACCATTCTAAATCCTCTACATTTCTCTACTCCAGACACCAGACTGGTAGGCGTGACGTCACTGTTTCGTCGTTGATTCGCCATGAACTTAACGTACTGCAGCAGCTGTATTACAATAGATAACTGCAGCAGCTGCATTACAATAGATAACTGCAGCAGCTGCATTACAATAGATAACTGCAGCAGCTGTATTACAATAGATAACTGCAGCAGCTGTATTACAATAGATAACTGCAGCAGCTGTATTACAATAGATAACTGCAGCAGCTGTATTACAATAGATTACTGCAGCAGCTGTATTACAATAGATAACTGCAGCAGCTGTATTAGTACAGATTACTGCAGCAGCTGTATTACAATAGATAACTGCAGCAGCTGTATTACAATAGATACCTGCAGCAGCTGTATTACAATAGATAACTGCAGCAGCTGTATTACAATAGATTACTGCAGCAGCTG
>LQNS02278100.1:11702820-11714405 GCA_001587735.2 Parhyale hawaiensis
TGTTCTTCGAGCTTTATGCTTGAGTTTTTGACCGTTGTTTCGCAAGCGATCATTAAGGTCTCTTTCAAAGAGTCCCGTTATGGGTACGTCGTTGAAGCCATTCAAGTACTTGAAGGTTTCTATTAGTTGCCCCCTGAGTCGTCTTTGCTCGAGAGAGATCAGACCCAGTTCTTTTAGGCGACGTTCATACGACTTGTAATAAGTAATCTCGTGTTAATGCACATTTGATTGTGAATATTGCCGTTATGTTTCGTATGTCGAGTTTTTTGATGACTGACTATAATAACACAGTCGATTTTACGGCCCTCTGACCTCAGCGACAGTAGTCGTCAGTGTAAGCTTCTAATCCTGTGTCCGCTCCCCAGGAGCAACGTCTGTCCGGGGCTGAGTGGCCGTGGGACTTGAGTAACAGATGGATGTGCTATACTGTGGGCCCTAGTTTCCGTGACGACTCTAGCTTATGAAATAAACACATTATTCAAATTCAGTTTTAGACCATGTTAAACCTAAGCCAACATGCCAAAATCATGTTGAAGGAGCGGTTCTATGCCCTAGACCGGGGAGCACTGGACTCAAACTCGCCAAATCTTACCCGATACCAGATTTCGTTACTGACGATTTTCAATTAGTGAAAACCAGACCTTGCCTACCTAACCTGACCCGACATTTTGAAGGAACGGGTAATTACCCGACATTTTGGATCCAAGCAATTTCAGTCCGATGTTTCTAACCCGACTTACGCGACTTTAAACATACCTAACTTTACCTAATTTAACCTTACGTAACCTTACCTAAATCTGCGATACAGCGAGCAGGCACAGCACACGAACTTGAACGCCGCCTGCACGTACACCAACGCCCGCGCACAAACGTACATAGCGAATGGTGAGTTTAATACCTGCGCGACCGGGGAGCGCTACCGTCGTTCACGACCGCTTTGTGTGCGTGTTTGTGTACAAAGATCGTGTGCGTGTGAGCGGCTTTCAAGTTGGCGCGCCGAGTTGCTAGCTGTATAGCTGATCAAGTTAGGTTACGTAAGTTAGGTAAGGTTAGGTAGGTAAGGTTAGGTTATGTAAGGTTAGGTAACGTTTGGTAAGGTTAGAAAGATTAGGTTCAGTTAAGTTGGGTTAGGTTAGGTAAGGTTAGGTTAGAAAGTTCGATAAGGAGGTTAGGTTAGGTAAGGGCAGGTTAGGTTAGGCTATGTTAGGTTAGGTTAGCTTAGGTAGTGCTTATTTTAGTAGTGGCGTGGGCAGGAAAGCTTACGTGAACGTAAAGTGGTCGTGAACGGTAGTGCGAGCGGGTAGAGCGATGAAGCTGTAAGCATTTGACGGGCATCACATCTCCTTGATAACTTTACTTGAAATTTCAATCAATATAAAAAATGCCATCTATTAGTGAATTTATTAATTAACAAATGCAATGGAAAACTAATGATGGACTTATAACAGTCATAAATAATGAATAATCTGTAACGTTAAAACAAGTGTATTTGAAATTTAATACGAAAAATATTGCACAAAGGTTAACTCGGTTTGCCGCGAGAGCACCTGCCGTAGTTCCAAAGACGCAACGCCCTGATCCTGCAACATTGACATGGGAGATAAAAATTAGTAAGTCAGACCTTGCTCGGCCTACAAGTAGAAAGTCTGCTGTGAATTGTTCTCCCATGAACGAACGGCGCTTACACATGTGTCTTGTAAGGCGGCTAACATTATTTGATCATCAAAAAGTTGACACTGGATGGCTTAGGATTAAATACTTAAGTTAATAACCTTATATGTGCCCGGGCGGCACGCCAACCAATATTAATTCCTCCAAAAAATTTCATTTTTTAGTTCACTTATTGTAGTCGCTGTGACAGGTTCATTATCACACGCAGACATACATCACATAAAGATTAGGAGATTTCTAGTAAAAGTTCAGAAAAATGATAGATCTCTGTACTCACCAGATTTAACAGGGGTTGCGAACCAGTGGCTAGGTGCGACAAGAACTTCTAGAGGATATAATGTCCTCAGATGGTTACAATGTCCGTGAAAAATTAACTGAAATATATAAATTTAATGGGTAAATTTAATATAAATTTATTCTCTATCATTGCCTGAGGTATTACCTCCGTGAAGGAGGTTGTGTTTTTGTCAGTCTTATTTTTTTTTTTTTATCTGTCACCAAGATAGCTCAAAAAGTTATTGACGGATCATTATGAAATTTACAAAGTTTTTAGGTATGCTAAAAGGAACAAATGTTTAACTTTCACTGAAGATCCGTTCAACCGTTAATTTGTTTGTCTACCGATTGTTTTTTTTTTTTTTTTTTTTTTGTAACAGATTCAAATATTTATGGACGGCTCTCCATCAAATTTACACGAATTGTTAAAAATGTTACGAAAAGCAAGTGACCAAATTTTGTTGATGATCTGTCAGTTTGTCTTTGTATTTAATCAGTAACATAGCCCACAATTAAGTTATAAGAGAATCTTCATGAAATTTTCAGGAATTGTTAAATATGTTAGAAGCCACAAATGATCAAAATTTGGCGATGATCCGCTTTTCCTCCGATTGTGAGTTTAAACTATATATGTTTGCCTTTGTGTTTGTCAGAATGTAACTGAAAAAGTTAGGGAGTAATTGTCAAGAAGGCTGGCAGGAACTGCTCTAGAAATGTCAAGAGGCACAAATGACAAACTTATAGCGACGGTCAACTGGAAATCCTAGTTTCGGGACTAATTCAACTTTCTTGTTAACACTTGCCGGAGGCATGCGCTCTCAGGGTGCTTTTCTATATAGTTAATTTTACATTGATGCGAGAACATTTTCAAAAGTGTTTTCTAGGAGTGCCAGGCATAGAAAAGGTTGGGAATCACAACGCTAGAGAGTTAAACTTTTTTTAAGAAAAGAAGAAATTAACACATTTGCATCACATATTCTTTATACTGCATTTATAATAATTTTGTCAGATATCGGACCTAATAACTACGTTGGTGTTACATTAAGAGGAGACGTCGTTAAGAAAATTATTGAACACTGAGAAATTTTCACGATTGAATCAGAAGATTCATCGAGAAACTCCGTATAGTTAATGAGTTTATGCTGCAATCTATTTGGACACTCGCTCTAAACTTAAATCATTATGGACTCTCCATATCTTTCTTTCTCTTTAACTTGAACGCCCTGTCGCATGAAAATATTTTTCTTCAATAAGCGCGCCATAAACAAAAGTCGTGATAAACGACCGCCAGGGGGCGCTGTTTTCTTGACCGTGTTTGTGTTTAGCTGCAATAAGTTCGATAGCTCATGCTTGCTTGTTACTCCTGTAACCACTGCCTCTGTTATTGATGGCACTACCGTGAATTATTATGCAGGTGAACCTCTTCACAAGTGATTTATCAATGCAGCGCGAGAAGGTAAAGCCAGTCAACTACTGTGCCTTCGTCAGGGAGTTAGATGGTGCTGGCATATCCTTCTCCAGACTAGAGGAATTAAATCCGAATGCTAGTCTTGGCTTTAATGCGTTAGCTGGCTTTGCCTTTTGACGTTTTTGTCCTCTCTGACTTTAGAAGTTGTATCTGACTGCTGGTCTTCCTCCTATTAAATCTTTAGGTATCATCGATTTGACTCTCAAAGTAAGTAAAAAAGTTTTGATTTGAAAAAAATTTTTGACAAGAGAGCTGAGTTCGCCCCGTTGAGTCGTGTTGTGGGTGTCAGCATCAACTCCTTTCTGTTGAAACTGTAGAAAATTACATCTTAAAGAAAATATATACTTTTCAGAAGTCTCAAGGGTAAACGATTATAGGCTAACGTATGAAACTTTATTCAGTGAGTCGAAGCCAGCGTACCCGTCTGACGTCCGGACAAGTCTAAGCTACTGCGCGGCTCCTTTGTTTACCGTATTTTACATTACATAATGTCAATCGTCACACCGATACCGCGATATATATGACCTAGCGGATAGCACAAGTCTGCCAACCAACATGTAGTATAAGGGTGGTGCCAGGCGATAATACTTGGCTCGAGACATGTAGTCAAAGATAATTTTCAAATTTTAGATTTCAAGGGGGATATCTCATTTTATCATACGTCTGGCAGCTAAGATCACCACAATTATTCGCATATAATTACTGATGAACTTCTAAATCATAATAAATACGGTCATTTTTCTAATGAATTATATTCATATCATATAGATGTGTGCATAAGATACAACGAGCAGTACTTTGCAAACACGTTTTCAAATACCTAAACAAGAATAAAATCAAGAATGACATGTATCGCTTATGACAGGTACTGTATTGCTAAAATGAAACCTTTTTGTAAGCATATTTATGGTAATTTCTCTCATTGTCTTTATTTATTCTCACCTTTTTTTCTTATCTACTCATTCATTTGTTTCTTTCACCTACTTTCCCGTTCCTTCACTCTTGTTCGTTAGCTTCAGCATCTTTCTTAGCCCTCACCCTCTCTCATGAATTTCACCTTTAATTGTTATCTTTACTCTCTATCGTTAACCTTACCTCTATTTGTTATCCTTAACCTTTCGTTAACCTCTCCTATATTAGTCTCCCTCCTATGTACCGTTACCCTCACGCCAAATATTTCTCCTCACTGTCGTTCGTTTGTCTCGGTCTTATTCGTTTCCCACGCCCAATTCACTAACCTTCACTCATATTCATACCACTTTATATTTTCCTCAAACTTCGTACTTACCCTCACCCGAGCTCATTCCCCTCACCTACACCTCACCTGCTCCACAAGCCATCAAGTGTAAGTCTTATCCCAGCAAAGCAAGCGGGCCCGACAAGGCCTGTCTTCCTGGGCAGAGGAGGGAATTTTTTGCAACGCAGCTTTGTTGAGTTTGGCTGGTTTTGCGGTCATTTGAGGTAACGAGGTATTCGCTTTACACTGTGGCTGTCGTTAGGTGCAGCAGGCCATTTGAAGCTACAGCGCAATCTTGTTTTCCTACAGGGCCTCAGGTAAACAAGTTCTCGCTATTGACGAGAACCTTGCAAGCGCTCTGGCCGTGCCTGGAACACTGGAAGAGAGGTCCTTTCCTCGACTGCTCCAGTTGTCCAGTAACAGTATTTCTTGCTATAATTTAAATTTACATTACTAAGACAGTGCTATTACGCTACAAGGATTATTTCTCCTGTATGGGAATGCAATGGGTGACACAAATCTAGTTGCAACAATGCAAAGCTTGTTTTAGTAAAGGTTAAGGCTTTCAAGCATATCGCGACCTTTTCTTTCTCGTAAGAATGATACTGTTTGGAAGGTGCAAAGTACTGTGTAAATCATTGTGTACTGAAGGGACAAAAAGATATTGTCAGTCGAATTAAACATTCAAGAGAAGGAAATACCGTTCCTTCCACCTCACCTCAAAGATGTCATACATGTTCGGTGTGCCACCAAGGGAACAGAGATCTTCTCCAATGATGCTCAAAGTCTTCCAAGCGCATTGCTGCTTGTGTACTGTAGGAAACACTAGACTCATGAAAAGTGCAGTAAAAACTAGAGCACTCTGAGAGCGCATACCTCCGCCAAGCGAGTCAACGGTAGCAAAAAATCAAATTGGCTCTGAAACCATAATTTTCTTTGTATAAACTCCAAAATTTAATCACTTGTGCCTTTTCATAGTAATAACAGCTTGTGCAATTTTCTTGAAGATCCGTTCATAACTTTTTCAATTATACTGCTAACAAACGTTAAGACAAACATGAGTCAAACATACAAACGAACAAACCGATCAGCACCAAAATTTAATCATTATGTTTTTTAACATTCATAATAACCCCTATCAATTTCATAAAGATCTATTCATTATTTTTTGAGTTATCGTGCTAACAAGCATAAAATTAAAAACAGTGGCAAACAAACGAACGAAAGAACGGATCATTATCAAAATATGGTAATTTACTCTTCGTTATATGCCTAACAACTCATATTAATTTCATAAAAATCCATCCATAACTTTTTGAGTTATGGCATTGACAACAATGAGGCAGACAAACAAACAAACAAACAAACGGATGAACAAATCTTCACCAAAAGTTAATCATCTGTTCCTCCTAACATACCAAACAATCCCTGTGAATTTCATCCAAATCATTTCAGAACTTTTCGAGTTATCTTGGTGACAGACAGACAAAGAGACAGACACACAAGCAGTCAGATAGACAAACACGACGAAAACATAACCTCCTTGGCGGAGGTAATTTTACTGATAATATAGCAGGTAGAGGTCATTACAGGAAATTATCGTCATCTCACTTCATGCTTTTTTTTAGTTTCTGGCATCCGCTATCCATACTCTTGCTTCACGAGTATGTAACTTAAGCAAGTGGCCATGAGAATTTTGAACCTAAATTAGAAATACTATGTAAAACGAGTTAGCATATATCGATGGCGTCTTGCACTACGTTGAGCGTATCAAAAACTCAGACACCATGCAACTCTACCAGTTATTCAGTCAAAGATTTTTAGAATATTTTTTTATTGAACTCAGGGCCGAACCGAGTTGTTATGAACAGTGGAAACTATTTTACAACACGGCTTAAATTATATCAGTAAAGGCAAGCTGATTTTTGTGCAGAGATCCCATCGGCACAGGGATGAATATTATCTACCTGATTCATTCAATAATGTAATGTAAAGCGAGGGTTAATAGAACCTGAAAACAGGTCTTACCCTAGATAGCTCAAGCTTTGTAATAGCAGTATGACTATGGCCTTCGTAAATATAACTGCTATCACTAAAATCCTAAAATGCAAAACACTGAACGCAACAAAATAATGCTAGTCACTTTTTCAAGTCAACAAGCAATACTAAGGACGTTACAGAGATGCAGTTGCTTCCAGTAGCTTCAGGACATTTCTGGTAAGTGATTGTGAAGTGTCTGTTCGCTCTGCATCATAAAATGTGCATACAGAAAGGGCTAGAAGTTTATACATTTTCATCGTTTTCATGGCTTCTCGAAAAATAAAGTACAGTTGGTCTGCATTATAGTAAACATAGCATTTGCCCATTTCAATCGATATTTTAGGCTATATTTTATGATATGAGCCACTGTGGAAGCGGAAATTGCTATTTATATAATATTTACTGATAACTAAAATTCTAAAAATTTCTGTGTTGCGTTGACGCTACAGAGGGCACATAGGTAGTCTTCGCCGGTTTGGTACAGCACTTTCTAGCATATAGTGCAGATTTTTACATCTTCTATATATCTGAAAATGCCATTTATAATTCTTTGTAGGCATGTTGCTCTTTAATTACAGGTAATAAAAAACATTGTTAGGTCAAATAGCTATTAGTTACGGTATGTACTGTAGTAGTAGTAGTGGGTTGGAAGGTTTGAGTATTTATTAGATTTTCCCATGTTATTCTCGATCACAGAGATCTATTGAAATATAAAAATGCCTAGAACATCTTCATTGCCATACACATATGCCCTACAGACGATAAAGAGATCGTGTATATATAAGAAGTCAAATAGCATCTCAACGCAGTAGAAATTTTGAGTTCGGCGTCATACGAATTTACGAAATGACCAATGTATCATTATGGCTGAGTTGTTAAGCTCTCGTGCTCATTTTTTATTTACTATCTCTGATTTTCAACTAAACCCAGTTAGTTTATATTTTATCTTTTCTTATGAACCCTAATTTTTGGTAAAATCTTAGACAAGTTAGAAACTCTTGGATCACGCTAGATTTGAATTTATGACTTATTGGGTACATACTATGGACGGCCTCCCCACAAAGCAACTGTTCCGAGAAAAACCAGTGAGGCGGGTTACAAAACAAGAGTTGCTGCCTCTTGTTCTCGCTATGCAAGGCTTTCAATTGGATATGAAGCGAAGACAAGGAATACGGCCAGCAAGAAGAGCAAAATGAATTTGGAGACGGTGGAAGACGAACAAAAATGCATATGGATTTGATGGAAGTTTCATTTTGAATTTTTGGACACTTTCTAATCCACAACGGAAACTCAACGGGCATTTTAATAGCTTTTTTTATATTTTATCGAAGTTGCTAGACCAAATTCGTAACAGACGGCACGGTGCAACGGGCCTGTAAGAAGCAATAGCGATGTAGAAACCTCCAATGGTAACGCTAAACTATTGAGTATACCAGCTCGTAGAAGTGAAGAGCACTTTGTAATAAATCATATGGGTGTCCGCTGTGCAATGTAATGATAATGCTGTAGTTTGCAGTGCTTCGCACCAACAGGGTCTATTTCCGGTGAAGAAAGTGGAAGGGTATTCAGTAGAAAAGCAGAGGAAAGTCTTAGGGCCTATGCCCTGACTTGTTACCTGCTTCAAGGAGGTTATGTTTTCGTTGGCTTTGTCTGTCTGTTTTTCTGTCTGTCTGTCATCAAGATAACTAAAAAATTTATGGACCGATTTTGACGATAATTGCAGGGATCGTTAGGTATATTTTGAGAAGCAGATGATTAACTTTTGATGAAGATCTGTCCATCTGTTTGTTTGTTTTGTTTGTCTCTCTGTTTTCCTATTTTTTGTCAGTGCCTTACTTAAAAAGTAATGGAGGGAGTTTCCAAAATTTACAGAAGTTGTTGGGTTTAATACAGAGAGCGAATGATCAAATTTGTGTCATGATCTATTTGTTCGTTCGTTTGTTTGTCGCTGTGTTTGACTTTAAGTTTGCTAGAGCAATAACTCAAAAAATGATGGATGGATCTTTATGAAAATTTCAGGAATTGTTAATAACGTTAAAAGACATAATTGATCAAACTTTGGTGATGATCAGTGGGTCCGTTTGTGTATTTGGCTAATGTTTGTTAAAATGTTTCTTAGCACAATAATTCCAAAAATATAGATGTATCTTTATGAAACTTCCAGGAATTGTTAACGTTCAAAGACAATTGATTATATATTGCTGATGATCGGTAGGTACGGTTATGTGTTTGACTAATGTTTGTTAGCGCAATAACTCAGAAATTATGGATGGATCTTTAAGAATTTTCAGGAATTGCTAGTCATGTTAAAAGACATAATTGATTAAATTTTGGTGAGGATCGGTTTGTCTGTCTGTGTGTTTGAAGCGGATCTCCATGAAAGTTACGGACACTGTTAACATTATCAAAAGGCGCAGTTGATCAGATTTTGGTGTTGATATAAAGAAAACCATAGTTTCATAGCCGAGTTGAATTTTTCGTTATCGCTGCCTTGCTTGGCGGAGGTATGCACTCTCAGAGTGATCTAGTCAAGCAATGTTTCTATGTAATAGGTACTTGGGAGGTGTGGTCCAAGTTGACGGGTCATTGTCGAATCTTAACACATGGTGAAAATGGTATTTTCCACTGCTATGCTACCTAATAATTTTATGTGAATGTGTGTATAAACATAAGTCAGATGTTCGAACGTAAAGGAGGGCATTAAATGATATAGCCAAGTTCACTAGAGACATTATGAGTAATTGGTTGAAAATCTATGGTAAAAAGTGTGTAAAACCAGGTTGACAAGCTGCTAGACTTTCACAGAACTTTCAATGTTATCGAGGTAACAGAAGCTTTGTGCTTTGATAATACAGACCATTCTATCGTTAAGAGTTACAGATAAGATAAAAAGGAGAACCAAGCTAATTATAAAAAACATGTTTACTATCTATATCACAAACGTTTCGGATCATAACATATCCATCATCAGTGCTGTAAAAGAAAAAAAAAAACTTATATGAAGATGTTGAAATAAATTCAGGGACGAAAGCATTCACAAAAACACTCTAAGAGTCGCAAAAAGGAAGAACAAAACAAAGCAATAACATCAATAACTTCAACATCTTCATATAAGTTTTTTTTCTTTTACAGCACTGATGATGGATATGTTATGATCCGAAACGTTTGTGATATAGATAGTAAACATGTTTTTTATAATTAGCTTGGTTCTCCTTTTTATCTTACGAATTTGGTTCCCTAGTGACCAGTCAATTGCAATTAGAGTTACAGATACAATAGACAAAAATGCAAACGCTGTAAATGTAAAACCATTTACCGATGCATGCAAAAAACTTAACGTTCATCCACATCAGAAACATTTGGAGAAATACCACACGCTGGACGAGTTGAGAACTTTATCTGACTCTTACGAAAGTTGTCTGTTTACAGTACATACAGATATCTGGGTTAATTTATTCGTAAGTACGTTTACAGTTAGATTTGATTTTCAGGACAAAATAAAAGTGTTTTAACTTGTTAAGGGATTATCGACCATATATGTATCATAGAACTGCATAGTTAATAAAAAAGACAATCAATATCAGTAAAATAAATTATAATATTGATTGTATTCCCGGGTATTTACGTACAGTTTTATAATACATAGCTGGCTGACGTGTATACCTAGACTATGCGTAAAGGAAAATAGGTTTCGGCATATTGCTCGTTTTAATATATATAATGATGCCCTTTTCCCCTAAAAGCAGCTCCCCTCAAGTTTCGCGGAGACTACAAACTTCTAATTCTATACCTACCAGGACACTTTCCGCTTAACGTACGTATCATAAGTACGGATAGTTCTTGCGTGTTTCTACCTGACCACACGAACCTTCTTCATTACCTGATAGGTGAACTCGAAACGCTACAGTTTTAAGGTCAAAATATTTATCTACTTATACTATGTTTAAAACAAAGAACTGTCTCCTTGGTTTTCAATAACGAATCATATCCATTTAATCATCAGGTTACACTATCAAGATAAGTCTCTGTGGGGTGTCTTCAGATACAGGCGGCATCTCTCGCCCCCCATCCGTCAGCCGGTTATCTCAAGCACAACAAGCAGAAGCTTTGGGCGCCAAAGGCACGAACAAGAGGAGCTTCTGTCCCATGGACCTCGTCGATCGTCCTATTTATGGAACCGACACCTCGGCTTATACATCGACGTGCTTCAATACCTAATGGATGGCTTCGTCAATTATGGTTGTCTGTTTTGAGTGACCGATGCTTATCTGCTCACCCGCTGACGATGAGCGCAGCCCCCACTTCAACCTAACAAGATGAGCTCTAAGCTTTGTAAATACATAAAATGCATTTCTATATACATTACAATTTAACTTAAATCAATTAACGGAAATCTAAATACGGTGAATAAAATACTGTTCAATTTTTTTTGCGCAGTTTACCGTGGATTGCCACTCTGTGAGCAGAACTCACTATGAGCATCAAAGCAATACCGCTGACAAGGATAGGTAACTTCGTTTACTGAAACCGATGGCTATCACATAGAGGCCCCCCGCTGACACGGCTTATGTAGAACACGAAGGTTTTGCACTTTGGCGAAACAAGGGTGCTTGAGTTGTCACAGGTGCGCACGATCTGAAACAATTTCAAATTGATTTCACAGTTTGAGGTTGTACAAAAAAAAGGAGAATGGAGTTAGGGCCTTCATACCTTCATCCACTTAACGAATTTTACAATGAAATGTCCTGAAGGTTGTACCAATCGACTCTATCCAGCATAACTAATCAATTGGGTCTGTAGGTGTGATTGAGACATTAAGACACATACTTAAGTAAAACTAACTGTTGAGAGACTCATCAGACACTACCGAGCAATCACATAAAAAACTTTCAT
>LQNS02278100.1:11742718-11753620 GCA_001587735.2 Parhyale hawaiensis
GGAAATCTGTTAAACATGTCTATCATGCCCGGATGTAACTTTACACGAGGAACACAGAAAAGAAATTGACATTTTGAGCAAGCACCTTTCGGTGTAGTATTTGTATTACCTAGGTTCTCTACACCGGGTACAAACCCAATGTTGCTTCTCAGTGGATCTTTCATCAACTAATGTTCACAAATTTCGTAAAAATGTATTAGATATATGTTATTCTGTAGATATGAAGGGAAAAATCCTCCTTAGGAACGTCCAGCCTAAAAAAAAAAAATCAAAGTTTCTAATGCTAGAGTCTTATTGGAAACACACCACCTGCAGTATAGCACATCCTATATGACAAGGGTCGACAAGTTACAACTTTAGCTTTGCACAGAACAACCATCCTCACTAACAGCCAAATACTGAGAGGATAGCCAGTGTTTGTTTCANAATTTGTAATGCTAGAGTCTTATTGGAAACACACCACCTGCAGTATAGCACATCCTATATGACAAGGGTCGACAAGTTACAACTTTAGCTTTGCACAGAACAACCATCCTCACTAACAGCCAAATACTGAGAGGATAGCCAGTATTTGTTTCAGTCATTTTATGATGGATAGCGCTTATACCCTATTTTCTGAGATAATAGTCTAATTTGAGCATCTAGTAAAAATTCTTCCTTATAGAAGTATCGGGCCTCTCAGCTTTATATTGTATAGGAAGACCTAGCATCATATATAAAAAATAAATATATAGAAACATAAGAAAATGCCTTTCTTTGATTACATTTGACGTAAGAGCTGTCGGATAATTTTTGCCGTGTTATTTGCAAAGATTCTATCAAATTACATTTGGTCTTTGGAGCCAATTTCTATAAAAAATGCAGTACTTTCCTATTCTTTTCCCTCAGTTCAGATCCACAGCTCCCATCAGCCTCAACGTTCCCAACCAACGTTCGAAACCCAATCTTAAAGGGAATCCAATTTATTAGAGCTCGTTTTTGCGGGTTATCGTTCCCATTCCAAAGCTTGTGTCTACCGATCAGATGTTCACGAAGAAAAACACCTATACCACCAGACCGATCGCCAACCATCTCTCAAACCTCGAGTCCTTCATAAGAAAAAGTCCGATAACGCCCCCAGAAACATCACACTGATCGAACAGACATCAAAGAAATGTCGGCGGCCATGTATCAGCGAATCATTTCGGTTGATAAGGATAGAAGGGAAGTCTTTCGGAAACTGAAGAGTTCCTGACCCGCGCAGAATACTGATTGCTACTCTCTACATGGGAGCCATCTGCGTAATGTACTTGAGATCCGTCCGAAGTCTTGGTTTGCAACATCGACCTTCTCAAGGAAAGAATTTATGCGTATTGCATTATAAGACAATACAGAGAACGGATGCAGCGTTTTAGTAAAGTGGAACTACTAAAATATATGCAAGTATATTATCTAGTTTTGAAAGGAGTTTTAGTTTAGAAATAACCTATTCTATAGTACGCTTGTTGGTGTTATCTCAAAGCTAACTATGTTTCTTCCCATTCAACGGGCATGAACTACCCATCGGCTAACACAAAATGAAGTCGCGAAGTCGTAAAGTTGAATATACAACCAGTTAATGATCTTTGCATGTTTTTGCTAATCATTCAATATGGCATTGGTCATCGCTACAATTGACGTCAGATGGAGCTGTATACAATCTTCCTACCACGAATTTTCGGATTTTATGGAGGGGTCTCAATTGCAGGAGTTTTCTCAATTTTAGAAATCTCTGTTGGACGGGGTTCTACTCTACAGTGCTTGAGACTCTATTTGGTAGTTACTGTATCTCCTGATGTAGTTGAGGTACTTTCCGGAGATGGTTTTGCCACGCCCAATGTCAGATGCAAAGCATTTAAGCTCAATGTATTGAAATAAGCACAGCAAATCGAATATTCCGAAGGATGGTTGCGCAAAACTCGTCTTGGAAAATATGGAACACATTCTTAATGGGTTAAACGAGTATGATATAACAGCATGCTGCTCATGGTCTCGTTAAAGAACTACGTTCTCTAAGCAAGTATTTTATACCGGGTGTTCTTTCAGGCGGACAAATTTCAATCATAGGTTGAAAAACTCAAAATGAATCGATTTTTATGAATGATAAAATGCCCAAAACTCATTAGTTTTCTTAGTTTTCATGTTATAATAACTTAAAGACATTTAAAGCTTCAAGTATTTTACTAAATGCGCGCCAATGTTAGCACTAGTTTTGATAGTTCAACAGGCTTCTGACCCCGCCAAAGCAGTTTACATTATTTTTACAATAAAAACTGTAAATATTTCATGGTTAAGAAAAAATATCTGAAGTTTCAAACTTAGCATTTAACATAATCACACTACGATATGGCGGACACTACGTCGTCAGAGTTTACATCCGTGTCGTTTAAAAAAAAAATGAAAGGGTTGCTGCTACCAGATATTGAAACTTGTGTACAATTTTCAGAGTGGTTCATGCAACAGAGAACAAGGGATCCCAACTTCTCCAAGCTGATTCTTTTCCACAGATGAGGTGCATCTTACTCGTGAACTAGATTTTAACATTCACAATAATCATCTTTGGGCTCAAGCCTAATAATCCTCATGTCATTCGCCCAAATAATCATCAACATCGATACAGTGTAAACGCATGGGCAGGAATGTGGTCTAGTAGTATCCTACTAGAAGCTTTAAATTTCCTTAAGTCATTTTAACTCGAAAACTAAAGAGTTTTGGGCATTTTATCACTGATGAAAATCGATTTATTTTGAGTTTTTCCACCTATGGTTGAAATATGTCCCCCAAAACAAAACACCAGGTATAATATCAAGAAAATGAGGGAAAAAAATCACATTATTGAATTTCTGATTGAACAATATATGTTAAATTACTTAAATACTGTAATGTAGCAAGACAAATATTATAGAAGCGTAACAGTACTCTGAATGCAGCTGTTCATGGAAACTGTCTCCATCTTGTTATGAACAGCCGGATGATCGCTTTGCAAAGTCTTGCATGAAGAAAATTACTATCTATATATTAAGAAATGGTTAATAGAATTACAACCAAATAAAATATCGCATCAATTATGGAACGTGTACAATGTATCCTCCTGTTCACCTTACAGGGATTGTATAGTTATCTAACTCTAAAAAATGTAGGAATATACTGTACGACCTTGTCTTCTATTCATTAAACAGGAATTGCCTATTACTCTAAATTCAGTCGTATAATTCGAGTGTCACCCCATTCGTCGCTCAGGAATTGCACATTTCTCTAATTTCACAGATCATGCATAATATTTTTCAGCATTCATCCAGCAGAAACTACATATTTCTCTTACTTTAATTATAGAATATACATGTTTCCCACCACGGACACAGTAGAAATTATTTATTCAACATGTTTTACGAAACTTGCTCCAAATCTCCTCATATACTCTACAGTAAGTACCTATGTCTCACATTTCAGTCTTCAGAAATTCACTGCATTTTCTCCCCTTCGCCATTCACGAATTACAGTTTTCTCTCCCTTCATAGAATATAAACCGTGTTGCCACTCATTCACTCCGCAAGTGCAGGTATTTAATATTTCTCTTACTTTGCAGACAGAATGGCATGTTTCCTCCCATTCATTACGACTGAATTACCCATCTGTCATTAGTCAGTTTTCGATATATATACCATATTTCCACTCATTCATCCTACAGGCAATACCTATTTCTCTTCCATATGCTCTGCAAACNTTTAATATTTCTCTTACTTTACAGACAGAATGGCATGTTTCCTCCCATTCATTACGACTGAATTACCCATCTGTCATTAGTCAGTTTTCGATATATATACCATATTTCCACTCATTCATCCTACAGGCAATACCTATTTCTCTTCCATGTGCTCTGCAAACCCTATGCTCTTTCCCGTAATTCACTCAAGAGAACACTACATTTCTAATATCTTCCCGTGCAGGCATTAACGCGGAATTACGGATTGTATGACATTGACATCACTATTTGTTAGACTTCGACAACATCCCCAAAGCACAAGAACTGCAGAAAACAAGCCCACCTGAGTCCTAATTAAGTCCTTTGCAGAGCAGCTTCAAAGCCCAACACTGCGAATCTGTTTGGCACAGCGGTAGCCATAAAGCAAATATTAATTCTACCTGACAATTATAGTTGACTTAACCCTCTCACATGCGGCACTGAGACTGTGGCCCAGGCCATCGTAACGTATATATATATACGTGTTAGGTGGGATATGTGAGGGTACAATTGATACAGTTGAAGGGCTAGGCGTGGTAACTCTTATACCTGATTTAACCCTTTCTAAAGCGTCTCTAGGCCTGTGGCTTCGAGCTATGGTGGAGAATGTAATCTGGGATTTGTGAGAGAATTATTGTATTGCAATTCATGTACATAACGTAGCAACCATTACATATTAATTACATACTGTATGGTTTAGTAAGTGGAGTTCACTTGATAATAACACATATCACCTATAAAAGAGCCACGAGTGATGAATAGTATTAGATACATAATTTACGTTTGTAAGGATGTGCTACACTCGCCTATGGTACGTAGGGTAAATACAGGGGTTGTGGAGTAAAAGAATTAACGCTACGTTGGCAATTTCTTGAAATAGCGAGAATTTGTTTACCTGAGGCATGCATGACAAGACGATGGTTCACTGAGGGAGATAGAATTAATACAACGGTGTGTTAACGATTTGTCCAAATGACCTGTGAAGATCGTCTTTTTCTCTTTGAGTATAGTATAAAACATAGACTACTGACAGTTGATGTTAAGTTATGATACTCTGACGGTATCAAGTCATGTGATATCCCTACACTTGAGTAAACTACAGCACGTTACCTTTCATTATGCAAATACATTTTTTTTGCTTGTTTTTCATGATAAGTGCCAAACATTTAAAATGTTAATAGTATGTTAGTGCACAGGTGTGTTGTAACTATAAAAACAATTACAGGAAAATAAAACGAACCAATTCCCACGTTTTACCAACATTTGCTTATCGCACGGGGTTCTGCTGTTACGTCAGATTATACAACATCACTCTCTAGTCACCATGAGCAAGAAAAGCGGTCTAACCAGTGAAGAAAAGATCAAAGTGATTCCGTTATGGGCTTCTTCCAAGAAATTACAGCGTGATCACCGAACAATTAAGGCTTATGCAATTGAAGGTAAAGTCAACTGGAAAACTCCGGATAGAGCCTATACGAAGTTGACTGCTCGGGATATGCGACATTTGAAGGTTTCTATGGCTAGAAAACAACTTTCTACAAGTAATACGATATTTGAAGACGCTGGAGCCCCAATACTAATCAGAGAGACAAGATGTGAGGTTCTCCAGAAGCTAGGGAACGTGGAAAAGGCAATCAAACGACCACTTCCAACAAAAACTCAGTAAGAAAGTAAGGCCAAATGGGCTGAAGAGAACATGAAAACTGATAAAACTGATTTCTCTACTGTCATATTTACTGACGAATGCAGAGCCACTCATGATGGTCCAGATGGATGGGCATCTGGATGGGTCCTCCATGACCGACCTCAACAGACACGGCTTAAGCGTCAACAAGGTGGTGGTGTGATGTTTTGGGCCGGGATAGTAGGTGACAAACTTATTGGTCCATTTGAAGTGACAGGAGTAAAACTGACTACAGAAAGGTACTACCAGTTTCTCGCAGCCAACTTGATTCTATGGCTTGATGAGCAGACTATCGCACGCAGATCCAATTGGTATTTCAGCACGATAACGCTCCCTCACCGAGCACGGTACGCTGCTAACTGGCTTACGGATGGAGGATTAAAATCAAAAAAGATTATGACCTGGGCACCAAATAGCCCCGATTTAAATCCCATTGAGAACCTCTGGGCAATGATCAAAAGGAAGGTCTATGAAAGTGGTCGGCAGTTTTCGAGCAAAGTAAGCCTGTGGAACGCAGTAAAAACAGCTGCAGATTCTATTCCACCATCTGGAATATCAAACCTGACAAAGTCTGTCGATAATCGCCTTAAAAAAATGATAAAAAAATGGAGGTTACCATGTTCAAAATTAACTTAATTTGTTTACCACTGCTGAACACTTATTTCAGTGTTTATTGAATTGTTAATTAGTTATAATTTCTTGGTTTTGGACTAGTAATAAAAATATTCCTGTTCACTTGTATTCATTTCCTCTTTATGATGTTTTTATTAACTTTTTGCCCAATCTGAGGTAACAGTAAAAAACGCGTAAGTAAGCTAATTGTATGATAAACTTAGCAAATGGCTAAATATTTATTTTACAAGTGCTGTTTATATTTGCAACACAGCCACACATTTAGTTAATATTCGACCCTCATCTTGAAAAATAAATTAAATAAATGGTATTTGCATAATCAAAGGTAACATACTGTATAAAGCAAGTTTAGAAGAGAGTGCGTAGCACATGCAAATGCGGAGGGTTCGCCTAGATTTTACTTTTATTAACTTCTCTTCGTGTCGTTCTTCTAGCAAAAAACCTAATGAAGACGTATATATAATTATATATATTTATTCGGGTAATGCAACAGTGACAAAAAAAAATGAAAGCCCGTGCATCAGATATATTTTCTGTCATAATATCTTTCAAAGAAGTTCCTCAATTCGCCATTTGGTAGCACCTAGCATAAGAAGCATAAGATCGAAAGTTTTCTCTACTGCACCTGGTTATACCTTCAGAGCATCAGCAACTTTCAATCTCTAAGTCTGTGCCAAACATTATCTTGATAACATATATACTTAACCCTTTCGTTACGGAAACTTTGCTCTTTTATGAGGCTCTAACAGAAGCTCATGGCTGACACTATTTTTGTAGCCACCTGAGCTCATCTACATTTATTTCAGTACTAGAGAAATACTCTCACTGACTTCAGACGGGTTGTAGTCCAAATTTCCAAAACAAGAAACTACGCACGGATTTTAATAATCAAAACGTTTATGCGGGGCGTATATGTCATGTCAGTACCGAACGGGTTAATTCCCCAATGCACTACCTTACAATTCCCAGTGAGCCACGAACTTTAGGTTTCTAGGCAGCCCGAGTAAAATTACTTGAGGCACACGGACTCCTGGCAATTAAAATTACCTCAACTTCGTATTTAATGTTCTGATTGACTAGAGTTTATTTCTGTAGATGTTTTTAGCTATTAATAATTGGGCTATGTCATTGATAATGAAAAGGGTAAAATCGATTCTCTGAAGTATATATAATGCAATGTGCCAATCTTATAATAACTCGTTCCTTATGACTGTTAATTATATAAAATTTCTACATCTAACGGTTCTTCGTTTATTATCTTTATACTTGGAAACATTTTTTGCACTGAATGTCAGACATTTTACGCCAGTCACCGTTTTTCTAAGATTTAAAGGTATCTTTGATGAAAGGGTGACAGTAATTGGCTTCTATTTTATCAAGTACCTTTTTGGTCAGGAAATTTGATGTAACTATATAACTATGTAATAAAACGGACGTTTTCTCTCTGATAGCTTTAAAAAAAACATATTAATCTAGAACACCTATGTAAAAAAACAATAATATCTGTTTACATCGAACCTCAAACGACATGACCCAGTAAGGGGTCCGTGCGTGAACAAAGAGGGGTACGTGCGTGAACAAAAAGGGGTACGTGAGTATCTCTGCACCCAATCGGAAACCAGCGCGCAAGAGGACGAGAATTTCCTGTTTTGAAAGCCTGTCAAAGGTTCTTAAGTTTTCTCGGTTTAATACTTCTTCGAGTATTGACAATTTCATCCATTTAGCAACTGCCAAACATAAGAAATGCCTAGCCTTTATTCGATACCTTTGAAAACTAAAAATTCCTTCTGTTCAATACCTCTTAGAGCATTGAAATTATCTTTTGTCAAATGCTTCTCTTCAAACCGTTTTATTGTGTCGAGAGAAGCTTGAAGTACAAGTAACTAATAAACCAATTATAATATTTGTCAAACCAAAGAAAAAGCTCTCTGAGAAGTGCCTTGTGACGCATGTCTCAGCATCAAAATTTCCCGCTATTCTATACATGTACCAAGGGCAGTGTCGTCACGGGGAAATTCCCCAGCATCTGTAAGTCCACATGTCACAATTTAATGAGCCCACACCGCCTGTCATCTTACGCAGCCCTATAAAGAAAATCTTCATGTGCTCTCCATACTAATTACGACAGTCTCCCCTCTGCCCCGCCGCAATTAATCCGCTCACAACAGATGCAAGTCTACAAATCATCTACTCGAGTGACTTCAGCTGATCGTTAGAGCCTAACGTGAGAGACCGGAAGTTAAGTAGAGCTGTTGGCAGTCTTGGCACCTGTTATTTGGTGGGCTCGAGTGACACTGTGAGGGATTGAACTCGGTGTGTTTTGCCGTATGAAAAACTAAACCAACCTACAGTCGAGCTGGTTATTTATGGAATACAAAATTTTAGTAATACCTACTCAATTTTAGGATAACACTTTACAAAGACTACCTACAATATATATGGAATACAGCAATGGAGGAATATACTCTAGCGGTCATATTATAAGGAACGGAAACAACACCAACGTAAATCAGTTTATTACTTAGAGAGTAATTAATGAATCGTAATGAAATTTCCGCCAAATAAAAATGAGGTCATAATGAATAAATTGATTTTAAAGTTAGAAATTGTTATATAATAGTTTTCTTGAAAATTTTAAGATGAAATGTTATGAAGAAATACTGACCTGGCCGAAAGTTGAGGAACGATGATGGAAATAAACGATTCTGTACAAAATAGCAATAATACCTTAAATTTTGTTGTATATTTTCAATGACTACCCTGTATTATCAACCACATGCCCTTATTAATGCTCTTCAAAATTCGATAGCTATCCCCGTGAATGATGTTGATTTTTTAATTTTTTCTACCGAGCCCTCTCTCTGGTAATCTTCCATACATTTTCTATGAGGTTGAAGCCGGGCTCTTGGCTGGCCAGTTTATAAGAAAAATTCCTTCATTAAAAAAAACGCCTAAACCTTCCAAGCCTTGTGGCAAGGTGCATTGGTCTTCATGAAAATGTGGGAATCACGAGGGCTAAGGCATAAGTTCGGAACAACATGCTGCTGATGGAGCCAACTCTTGCAGAAAAAATCACTCCCCACACCATCGCACTACCCCCACCAAACTGGATTGTTTTCTTGACACATTGAGTAGACAGAGCCGAAGAGGTTAAACTTGGATTCGTCACTGAAATGAGTTGCATTCCGTTCTGCGTCAGTAGTCTAAGCAAAGTGTTCTCTCGCAAACTCCAGACGTGCCTTTTAGATTGGCTTTGAAGCTGGAACCCGGTCATGTAATCCCACATTTTGTAACCAGTGAGAAACTGTTTTCCTAGAGATGTTGTTACTCCATGTCCCTTCACCAAAGTTCCGGAAAATTTATGAAGCACTTAAAGTTTCACGTGCGTTACGCTTGATTATCTTGATTTATAGACGTTTATCGGATACCTATCCAATAACATCGGATAAATGCCTATAAATTTCAGATTGAGGGACAATATCAGCAATTTCTGAAATTAATTTGTTGCCTTGATATTTGGCAATAGAGAGTTCTTTTCTGCAAGAGAAAGTGTTTTGCGTATTGAAACCAGTTCCAATGATGTATATGAATGCAGTCATTTTTTAAGGCCAGCTAATCCTAATTTTCATAGGGATGAGTTGTCCTACAAGGCTAGCTCCACGCTGACAGCCCCGTGCAGATAATAACAAACGAAAAATGGGATGCCTCGTGTCGTAAAAGGATCTGCCGCGGTGAAGGCAAATTCGCTTCGGTGGAGGAAAATTCAACGCCGTCTTGTTTTATGACCAGCTAGGACTAGTTTTTTGGAATAGGTCACATCTAGGTCAACCCACCAAACTCTCCACAAAAATTATGAACATTGCTCAACTCCTTCAACCCCTTATTGTTGGAAACACAAACATACAAATATATATGCATATATATACTTAAATCTTGAATGAAAACATTATCACCTCTCACTTCGTTCGCGTGTGATAATTAGGAATTATTTAAATGATGTCATTGATTGCACTGACGTGGCTAATGACAGCTTAAATAATATGTTCATTGAAATTCTAACGCATGGTCACATAGAATTAAATGCAATGTTTCAATCTCTGTGTTAAATATACGGTTTTCATTATTATATAGAACGAAACGGCATTACTTACGTCCTGGGAAATGAAAGATGTGCTGTTTTATAATTATTTGAGTTCAATATTCTTTTTATTATCACTACAACAATTCGCAAGGAATCTTTGGTAAAGTACGTTAAGTGAGAATATAGATTAAAAATCATTATGGACTGCTCAGATAGTCCATAATTACGAGGATCAACTGTTAATAATTGTAGCAAGCAATTGGAAAATGAACCAGATTATTCTCAAATAAATATTAATGACCGTAGTAAAAGTATAAAGAATAAGCTAGTGGTAATAAAAGTTAATTGAAATAAAGTTTCTGTTAGGTTGATAAAGCAATAAGGGTGGTAAATTAATCTTGACAAAACATAAACTAAGCCAAAACATCGCTTATAAATATTCAGAAAATCAGCAACTGATATACCGTTTTTGCTAAAAAAAAAAAATGCTGAGTGGTAAGAAATCGGGCCTCATCAAAAGTTAGAAATAAAGAAAGCATAACCGAAAGTAATTCTAACCAGTTTATGCTAAAGCTTTTTGCTCTTCACTAGGAATTGTGCAATGTAGTGCACGAAACGAGTGATTGTGAAATTGTTGACTTAGCCATCCTAGACCGGCTTGGTGATCACAACATGATTGAATTTACGCTCAAAACTGGCAATGAATTCACCACTAATGCGAGTCATCTCAAGCTGCCAGACTAT
>LQNS02278100.1:11762957-11774558 GCA_001587735.2 Parhyale hawaiensis
GTCGTGGCTCAAGGCGTTGAGGCCACTGAGGGTTGCTATTAACTATTTTCTTAGGGTTATTCTTAATTTCAAGAGGGATCAAAATAATGTGCCTATTATGGCTGTTCATGCAATGTTTGATAAGCTTCAACTTATGAAATTCAACGATGTATACTGGTACTTCTTACTGAAGTCCGTGAGAAGCGCAATGTACTCTGATGTAGAGACATTCGAGAAACACTACCAGCTGCTGCTCGCCACTCACAATTACAATATGCGAGATCAGAGATTCAATTTCCCTAATGTTATGCTTGAAATCCAAAAACGATTCTCTACATATTAATCGGTCAAATTGCATAATCGCCTACCTAGTCATCTTCCAGTACCAATGTCGGGTTATGTGTTCAAAACTAAGTACAAATAATACGTACTCTCTATAACAATCAAGTGTAATCTCTTGGATAGAACCGGGCTACGGTGAGTTAGCGTTTGACAAACGTATAGTAAAGGCTGTGAGAATATAATATTTTTCTTCTGACCCTATGTTCCTAATATTTTTGTGCTTAGCATTTGTCTTTAGGATAGGGTATCAGGTTTTACTAAGTGTTGCGTAGGACAAACTATAAATATATATTTCTTCCTTATTGATAAACTAGTTCTATTAATGATACTCAATTTTATCTTTTGTACAAACAGATGTTTCAAATGAGTCATATTTATATAGTTAGACATGTCCCTAATGTTTCAATAAGCTCTATATACGATGGCATTACAATGTACATACGTATACTTTATCTGCCCTATAAGTGAAATAACACGTTGAGTTGGGCGTGTTGCCAATCTTATTGCATCGACGTGTAGTATGTAATTTCATTTGGAGAACAAGAAAAGTGGAAAAGTAAGTTTGTCAGCAACATAACTTAAAAATTTATGAACTCATCTTCGTGAAACATGTTGAAATTGTTAGAAATATTGAGAGACACAAATGACCAAATTTTGGTGAAAACCGGTTGGTGCGTTTTTATGCTTGACTAATGTTCATCAAAATGTTTGTCAGAATGTAACTTAAAAAGTTACAGACACGTTCTCTGAAATTTGCAGGAATTGTTATGCATGTCAAAAGGCAAAAATGACCACATTTTGGTGATGATCATAGGAAATTCCTATCTCTGGGTTCAATTTGAATTGGTACGCTCTCAGAATGCTCTATTTTTACAGCCTGCTATTGATCAGCTGAAGAACGCACAAAACTTCTTGAAGGAAGATGTCCTGGCCAATTTTAGCCACAAAGCTTTCAGTTTGGTCCATAAATCTTTGAGATTCTGCAAAGAAGAAGACGATGGAGGTCCAAGCTCTTCTCCTTAATCGCTGCCCGCCGATAATTTTGCCCGATGATGGATGAGATGTCACCGGCCTCGCCCATCTGCCGTAGATAAGTTCGGTGATGACATCGGCAGGATCTTACTCGCGCAGCCGCGCAAGCGATAATTTTACTCTTTTTGTGCTACATAGCTTGTAGTTAAATGATATATGTCAATAAAAGTCAGAACGGCTGTATTTGCTGTCAAACTAAAGAGTGAACAACTCATCTGAAATGTGAAGCCTATGATCTTTTTTAACGTGAGATTAATTATGCATAAAAAGTTCCAAGTATTGGCCACTGGGTATTATTTTTGAATTCAGACGTTACGAATCAATCTTTATTCATTAGTAATTGTCAACACTAGCTATTACTACTGCATCAAAGCTCTTCGCTATAAATTACGTGAAGATGCCTTAAAATTTTTGTTGCCTTTATTTGCGGATGACTCACGAATATTAGCAGTAGTAAAGGCAGTGTCAGACGTTCGCTATATCCATAAATACATTTGTCCTTAGGTGGCTTTCGGACAACAGCAGTACCTTCAACGAAACAAAATTCGAACTGTTGCGATACGGCAAAATCCCCTTTCTTATTGAAGCAACATCATCCACCAGGAGTGACGGGATTTGAATAGAAAGAACAAAATTAAGCAACCTATGAGTGGGAGTTCAAGATAATGCTACTTTATGCGACTATGTGGCTAAAGCTCTTACCGACAGGAGAGGTAGATATAATGTTCACATTATGAAAACAACTGGTACTATTTACGATGGAATACTGGTCCCCTCTTTGGATGACGAGCAATCGACAAAAACCTAGTATGACCCGAGGCTTTCCATGGGTCTTTTATTGTTAAATTTCGAGGCATGCTAGATTTAAACTGCCACGGTAAAGTTGCCCACCTCAAAATGTACTGAGGTCAACGAAGATTCGAGCACTTCGATACTTCGATATTCTCATGCATGTTTGGAAAGTTCTAGAAGAAATTACTGTGAATATAATTATGCAAATTGCTGTCGGCACGTACTAGTCGGAGTTACAAGTACGGGTCCCGGTCAGAAATGGTTCTCCTACTTTTCTTAACTACCCAGTTGCTATTTAGTCTGGGTTTTCAATTTCCATAAATACCTGATTTCAGCGGGTACCCTCATGGTGACTAACGGTATTCTGTGCACATTCCAGCCGCGACTCGTGTCTCGTCCACAGAGCGGAGGTGCTGTACAGTCCCATTCCATGACATTTGTAATTCTCCCATGAATTAGAGGATGGCTACCGATATTAGCAGGAGCTCCTTGTGACTACCAATAAGCAGCATCCTCTAGTTCAAGGTGGAATTATAAAAATCCTGGTATGTAACCATGCAGTAACTTCAATTTAGTAGTCTCGAAAAGCCATTGGTACTACCATTTATCACTCATATGATTACAGTACTATTTAGTAGATGCAAGGGCACGTAGAATCTACAGTTCCTGGGAAATGTACCAATGTCAAGGCTCAAGTTTTGACGCTATGTTGGGCTATCTTTAGGAAAATTATGATGAAAAAAACGGTGTAACTCTCGCAACAATGGATAATTAGAAACGTGAGTGAGATTAAACTGCCAAATTAAGAGAAATTGTCAAACATTAGCCGTTATGTAAGTACACTTGAGTAACCATAGCAGCTGTACACTTAAGTTAACTAAAGTGAAACTAGCAACTAAATATCATGGCAACGTGAGTCACTCTCTAGTAGAATCATAATCCAGAATTACGCCGAGAGAAATTTAATGTTGGATCTGATAAGACTCTAGTCATGAGTTGAGCCTTGTTGATTTAAGCATTCGTGTGGCGAAATAACCACATCGAAATTTTTGGCTAACTATGATCAGTGTAGCGTAAATTAACTCCGATTTGCCCACTCTGATCAAGATAATCAAAGCCGATTAGCTTTAAGGTGCGCTGAACCTGAATAGTAGTGAAAGTTTGACTTGCCGCACTCGCTTTATTACCAGATATTAATGGCAGACCTATTGCGCTTGAGGCTGCCGTCTCAACCCTAGTCGATCTACGATCAGCACCAAAACTAGATCGAAAGTTGCAAAACGAAAGCACCTCCAGAGGCACCGATTACAGGTGACTTCCAAAACGGAGACCACATAAATTGTCTCTGTTTCAGGAGAAGACGACAGGTTCTACAATACATCTAGTTTCCCTACATTCGTACAGCTGTTTCTTTAGCTAATGCCACGATTTACAAAAATGGAGCTGTACACGGTTCACGTTTCTAGATTTTCTCCAAGTCGGAAAGTTTCTGTGCCAGGAACTTTCTCTATTTTGAGATATTCTGTTCCAGGAATTCTACTGTACTAATAACTCCATCGATTATAACGTTCCCATGCCTGAAATAAACATTACCTCTCTTCGAAGGAATAACACTTGTTGTCACGTCCACAATATTGTGTACACCGTAAAATAAAGGCAAGGTATGATTACGAAGCTTGTCGTCGACGCGCTGAATATCTTCATCTACCGACAGTATCACTGAATCTACTTTTCCGCAGTGACTTCCAGTAAAAAATAAACACGTGCCCGTTCAACTCAATAATAATTCTGAACCAATTGCAATAAATCTTATTTTTAACACTATTTTAATCAGGATATCTTAAGTTGTTTCAGGGGTTTATTTTCCTATTGAATTCCCAGGGAATCTTTGTTGACAGGTAACACAGCCTAGCTAAAACTGGGTTGCAATAAGGTTAAGCTTCGTGCTTGTTAAACCTATGGTACAACTTAGTTTTACCTTGTAGTGTATGCCCTACGCTTAGACCTCATAAAGCTTTGTCACTTGGCTCCACTTTTATTTATTTTTTTTTAGCTTAAAACGTTAACCACATCATTTAAAGCTGGGCCCCATGAGGCTTCCGCGTGGGTACAGTGCAGTCAAAATCCCCTTTTGAGCATTTGAGCTTATAATAAAAATCACTTTTCATATGGGCTTTTGGTCGACGTTAACTATGGCTACGATAACCAGAATACTCACCAATTTCCAATTCTTTATGATATCGAGGCAGCTAGCTGTTTAATTGGGGGAATAAAAATAGAATAAATGCAAGGAATTCTGCGTATTATTTTCCCTGTGAAAATGTAACAACAAGGATGCAATATATGCTGCGTAGCAACCACTTGATCACATCTCTGGATACACCAGGTACAATATTGTGTACGTGCATGCCAGGGTGTACCTTAGTGCCAGCCTTGTAGGTTCCATCTGACAGCGCTAGCTATCATCTATAGGACAGAAATTTTACAGCCGAGATGTCAATAAGAAATAAAATCACGTTGCATTATTATTAGAGAGCTGGTACAGTAACCCATTGTCTTCTCGAGCTGAATTGCACCTATGCACATGTTTGCATAAATACGGAATAAAAATTGATATATAGAAACAACTAGAACGCCTCGGTGGCATAAGACCATCACCCACGATAGGGAGTAATTCAACAAAATCACTTTTGATGAACGAGGCTAGGGCACAGCCCCAAACCCAGAGATTAGCTCTTCAATAATAACATTAAAAAAATAGAACGCCTCCTCACGTAAGACGATCTGCCGCGGTGGAGGCAAATTCAGCCCAATGGAGGAAATTCAACGCCATCATCTTTTATGGCCAGCTAGGCCTAGTATTTTGGCATGGGTGACATCTAGGTCAACCCGCCAAACTTCCTACAAAAAGTTATGAGCATTGCTCAACTAATTCGACTATTTTTTGAGTGAACAGACAAATATATATATATATATATTTACTAGCTTAAATTTTCAACGAAAACATTATCACCTCTCGTGGGCAACAAACGAACCACACATTGGTATATGGTTGCAGTGTTTCAAAATACTCCCCTGTCAACCATGCAAGGTGTTTTCCGCCTTATGCAGGGGATAGGCAACGTGTTCTCAAGATAACTAGATTTGAAACTGTGACTTCTAGATCCAGAGCTTTGTGCTGCCCCGGGGCATCATCTTTTCAGTTCTAGTTTTCTTGTCCTGAAGCCTCAATTGGAAGCTATGCTGCAAGATCGTCTTCCAGTCAAAATTTGTCGATCGTGCGCCACTCAATGCTGGAAAGGTCTTGCATTTAGTTAGTTAGTCAGTATAGAAAACTGTATTGGGCACATACGGCCCTGCGATCCGGCAAAAGATAAAAATACAATTATTGCTATAGCTGGAAAGGTGGCCAGGTCGCTCTCCAAAAACCCAATAACAAATGATCCACGAACAACTCCCAAATTTTTATAATAATCAGCCTAATCCATGTGAGTAGATATAGAGGCTGTTACTCAAGGCAGTATAGTCTCTCCCAGAGCGCCCCCTGCAGTGTCACTGGAGACTCATCAATAAACGGGGTTGATAAACAACCTGACCTGGTGACGTTTCTCTATACTTTGTCTTCGCTAGAAAACTCCGACACCCTTCAGTGTATCTTGCTGTTTTTTCCCTGCTTAGTTTTCGTCCATCAGACGAGCTTATTTTCCGAAAACTGCAGCCCATTATGGGCGCGGCGTTAAACTGGTAATAAATTTAAAATAATAATAATAAGTACAGCTCCATAGTACGTAGATGTCATTTTCAAGCTTAACATTAGTTTTACTTGCGATGGAGGACAAAAGCTTATTAACACTATAAAATATTCGAATAAGCCAAAAAATGGCTATCTGGTTTAATTCTTATACTTTTGTTTCCTCTAGGATTAACAAACCTTATAATGTTTAACCCGACAAAAATTACAGACTCAAAAATAAACTGTTTACCCAGACTATTGCATAAACTGAAATATCCTAAATATTAATTACGAATTAGTTCTTAGTATTTATCGAAAACTAGAAAAATAAAAAACATATACACAGACTATTTTCCTGCTAGGTTCATTCACTTATAAAAAGAACAGGAATATTACAATGTTTTTCTCAATTCGTAAACTGTCGATTTCGTTTGGCTCATTTTACATATAAATTAAAATGAGGTATGAACTTATTATTATAGGCTATCTACATTTAAATCCATTATTAGTATTCAACGGCAAACGAAGATTAATTATTTCCACGGAGTCACGGACGTATCTTCTAGTTTCTCTAACAGCTGTTTCTGTCAGATTTATTTATCGTATCAAATAACTATATTAATTGTACTGGGCATCTTCTGCTTTCTCAAACTGTCACTTCCGTAAGGTCTCTTTTTTATTAATCACAGTAAAGGAAAATTAATTATTTACACAAACTATCCCCTAATTTCTCAAACTGTCACTTCCGTAAGGTCTCTTTTTTATTAATCACAGTAAAGGAAAATTAATTATTTACACAAACTATCCCCTAATTTCTCAAACTGTCATTTCCCATCAAGTTTCATCCTCGGTCCATTCACACTCACAGGCTCAAGATTTACGAGGGGTTGCCAGTAAAAATAGAGAAGCCCGCCTCCCAAACCACCTCGAACTTGAGCAATTAAAGTTTTTTTGAACTCCTCATGGGCTCCGAAATGCCTCCAAAAATTTGCATGAAAAAACAAAGGAGTTTGGGCAGTTACAGAGGACGTGGGCCGACGACGTTGTGGTGAATTTCTACCTAAGTTTGCCCTAAAAGATTTCCTTTCGAATTTGAACCCTTGCGTGTCTATTTTCTTTTGGGTGTGCACAAGGCATAAGATGTTTGTAGTGGTGTTGTACATGTAGTCATCACTTTAGGTCTTACTCGTTTTATATAGTTTTTTATTTGGGATTTCTTTAAATTTTTCGGTTGCGGTAATGTGAAGATGTGATATCTGTACTACTGATCTGATTCCGGTGTACGTAGAAAGTGGCCCATGGACGGTCTATTTCAGAATGTTAGGCTAGGTTAAAATAGATTAGTGAAGAATAGGTGAGAATAAGTTCAGTTCAGATCACATAAGGGCATGGTCGATTGAGTGCCATAATTAAGCCTTTAAGGCTTGATTTTTTGAAAGTATAAGCACGTTCAACTGGGTGTCGAAATTAAGCTTTCAAGACTTTACTGGTTCGAAACTCCAGACACCAGCTTTGGTTTTGCATCTTGAAATCTCGTTGAAAACGTTTTAAGTAACCCGATGACGTTGAGAGGGATAAAAACAACATTTACGAAGGACGATTTCGTTTTTGGAATTCTCAGCGGCAACTGATTAAGATTCAGTGCCTGAAATTTAATACAACAATTGAAGCCACAGCACCTGCCTGAAGTTTCAGGCAAGTTAAGCGTCGAAAGCATAATTTCGGGGCCCAGTCGAACGTGTCCGACATGCGGGTGAGCTGGCTTCGACTACTTGATTCAAGTTTCAAGCGTTGACTCTTAGTCACTTTGCTCTGACTGTTCTTTGAACTTAAGTTTTACACAGTGAAATAAAGATTTCAGTCTGCTCCACATAATTGGTATTTTAGCACCAGCGACATCATTCACAGTAACGACGTCAAGGTTTCTGTCTGCATCTTCGGACTAGTCAAGTCGAAAGGATTTCGCGTAGATCGACTTGACGACCCAATCGACACTGCCATTTGTGTCTAACATGACTTACGAACACACATATTTTACACTTGGATCTCATCTAGGTCTCATATTATACCACCATTCACAAGTGTACATGTATGTATATCGAAAGCTTAAAGAAACAATTTTGAATCTAAATCTGAGGATAGCAGAAAACGAGTATGACCTCTAATGAAAACATTCTGCGACCCTATCCACATTGGGTAAAGCATCTGATGGTATCAAACACTCACCTGTAAATATCCAATTGAGATTGCATTTATCCAATATGAAATAAGTGGTGAGTCCGGCCTGCGATAGTCCCTACGAAATATTGAAAATTAGACGCCGCCCTACAGTCGGAATTTGTTATTTCCAGCAGTGAAGTCATTTTTTTCTGAAACTCTGCGGTCAGAAATTTTTCGGCATTCTTTTGGTAAAATAGGACAAGCCATGACGTGACGTCTGCCCCTTTAGACAGAAAGGCTGAAAATTCAGAAGAACTGACTATCAAAGATGAGTTACATCCTGAAAATTATAGCATTATTGCAGCACTTGAAAGGGCCGCAGGGCCGCTGCCTATAAGGCATTACAACAAACTGGCCGCAAACTACTGGCCGCAAGCCTAGTCAAAAGAACTAGTTTCCTCAGCTAATGGTCCGAACGATTTGTTGACTGATACTAAACACAGCTTTGAGTTTACCACCAAAGGTGCAAATAAGTTAGTGGCCAGTTCAGTTTGTCGTGCAAATACAGTTAGTTTAGCTTCAAAAGTGGAGGGAATAAGAACACAAAATTCTTTGCAAGTGTATAGGCCTATATGCTACTTAAATGACACATCCGGACGCGAAAATAACGAAACCCGTTTTTTACTAACGTGTGCGTAGGCTATAAGACAAAGTTCGTAGGGCAAGAAAGCTAGGAATAAGAAATTGATGCGAGGAATAAATCCCTCCTAGCTCAATTGAACATATCTCGGGTAATCTGTGATCGACTGCAGCCGTACACTCTTCTGAATCCTAGTGGGCATTGCCTGCGGCATGAAACAGTGCATGTGCATGTGAGTTTTTTTTGTAAGGGAATGCGATCAAGTCAACTTTATTTTCATCTTTTGCCGGCTGTCAGTAGTAGAATTATCGTTTAAATATTGATAAATATAACTGATATTACAAGTTATAGCCATTCGGATAATTTTGGTTCAATCCGAGCAGACATGACGAGGACCCCCTGCAGCCAGCTCTGATGCATTTGTTAGGGCATATTTGATTGGGAGCTGAAATTAAGCTTTTGAGGTTTCACTTGTCCAAACTTCAAACAGAAGCTTTGACCTTGTCACTTTGAATCATGTTCCAAGTGTTAGAGGCAACGCCATTGCGTTGGGCCTCCTATAAAAATTAATGGTACAGCGATATTAAGTTTTTGGGAGTTTCAAAGGTAATTTATTGAGGGTCAATGCCCGAAACTCAATTCAGTGGGTCGAAGTTTTGAACACGTCATGCGTAGTAGGCGAAATTTTGGGGACCAATCGAACATGCTGTGAGTCAAACAGACGTGTTTCTTATTACCACAATAATTGTTGCTCCCTTGCACCTCTGAATTCGTTGCTCCAAGAAACTTGTCGACCAACACACCAGCAAGGATTTAAAGACGCCTGAAAAGAAGCTCGTTTAAGGATATTTATGGCCTGGCGAAACAATAATGAATCTTAATTACTGCTGAGATACGGCCGTTGCCGAACGGGGCAGGTGGGAAACTTGTTAAGCAGCTGCACAAGAGGAGGGCTCGGCAGTGCTCTAGTTTTGTGTGTGTGTGTTTTTGGGAAAATTCCCGATTAGGTTTCCATGTTCGCAATTATTTTTGTGTGCCTACTTATCAGACTTACATAAACGTAATAATTAAATGTGTGTTTTGTGAAAAAACAGCATCGATATCAAGCGATGACGTTCCTAGTCTATGTATCCTGGGTATAAAAATAGCAACGAGGCACACGTTTATTGTCATTTTAGTGTACCTGTAACCCTTACAGATATGATATTGATATTTATGGCGGACTCAGCGTTTGAGAGATGAAGAAAAAAGCTCATATTACGTATTGACTTGTCACTGTCGATCCAAGCAGTGCCACCTAAGATACGAGCGTTTCTTCGTCACTTTGAAATTTGTTGAAGGTGTTGAAAACAATCGAGATGCGATTGAGCCGGCTGCGACGGATCCATTATACGAATCATTTTTCGGTTATCATTTGAGTAATATGATCCAAAGTTGGCTCCAAAAATGGGATTCAGTGGCACATACCAAGGCCCGTGTCTTATGGTTTCGTTCGAGTAGAGTTAACTTAGAATTATAATTATGTCGACTTGTACGAGCCTATCGAACGAGCCCAAAGTGCTGAACCAGTTAACCGCTGACCCAGCAGCGTCGGTGTGGTAGTGGAGATTCTTACACCTCGAAGCCAACGTCTCTCCACCATTTGCAATGAGTATTTGCTGTACAATATCGGCTTGGGCTATATTTAGTTGCACCGTAGTGTACGGTTTTCTTCAAGGTTAATGGACTGTGTCGGCATGTTCGATTGAGCGTTAAAATTAAGCTTTCGAGGTTTGACTTGTTATAAATTTCAGGCAGGTGAGCTGGCTTCGACCTACTGAAATGAGTTTTAGGTTTTGACCCTCAACCGGTTACCCTCGAGACCTCCAGAAATTCAGTCACGCTCCGTACAACGGCGTTACTTCTGTCTGAAGTTTCGTACAAGTCAAGCCTGGAAGGCTTAATCTCGGCACTTAACCGAACGCCACCTTAATTCAGACGAGATTGGCTGATACGTAAGCCAGTCGGTGAATAATTGGCCAGTTTCAGTAGGGCGTAATGAATCAAGCGTCGTTCGCTGCTTGTACATAATTCTTAGTTTCGTAAATAAATTGTTATAGGGGATAAGCGATGTGGTCGATATAAAAAGCATTAGAACACTGGTTCATAGCTTCATATGAGCAATTCATAGCATGTGGAATATCTGGCGGCGCGAGCTGCTTTGCACCGATGACGTCATAACACACCCCCGCTCCAGCTCTACCGATCCCGCTAATTCTTGTCGGGCTAAGCCGTGAGTGATCTGACACCATTCACAAACTCTAATTCTGCAGTCAAGCTAAGATAACCCCTGTGGCTGTAATACTCTAGCCTCGATAGATTAGCCAAATTATGATAGCTCCTAAGCCTATAACCCTCAAGATTCTCTGGACAAGCCACACTAAAGGCATGCGCAGAGGAGCGACATCTTCTCTGATTTCAACGGGACAAAATTGTCGGATCGTCCAGCTTGGCAGGACATTTCAATGCACATGTAGCGGGAGGAAGGTTCTAGACTTGGGACAAAATTATTACAAGTAGCATACTATAGAAATTAAAAATATTTACTTCGTAAGTTTGAAGCTTGTAAACGAAACTTTCTCGAGTACTTCTCTGCTGGCCAACATCGATGTAACTGTTATAACTTCTTTTCATACCTTTGACCTCGCAGATGGAATCCGAACCATTTGAAGTCAAGTTTTAAGAAAAGTGCAGGCGTTTTTACCGTAGTAGAAAATAGATAACAGAAAAAACTGGATTACAAGTTGCTTCGGATTGTTCGAACGCGATGAAAAAGAATGAGCTAGATCCATCCTGCTGAATTTGCTCTGCAGGCCAGTTTTTGCCGACTCTAGTAAAGCATTTGTTGGCAAAATGCTATTCTCGGCAGTTCTTGCTTTTTCGC
>LQNS02278100.1:11774597-11798876 GCA_001587735.2 Parhyale hawaiensis
CCCCCCCCCCCCTCGAGCCCATAACCAATGTATGGCGCCCATTGCTACTAGGAGGTAATTCCAGCGCCCACGACCAACCAATACGTACATACTTCAGCTATTACGCCCGTCGCTACTCGAAGGCAGCCACCGCGCCTGTAACCAAACATAATGCATACCCAGGGCCCTCGTTGCGACTCGTATGCAACGCTCATAACAAACGTTAGACCCATTTAGGACACCCATCGCTACTCCGCTACTCAAATGCGAAGAACCAACATATTCGCCAGTTGAGACACCCATGGCTACTCGGAGGCGTTGCTGGCGCCCATAACCAACACATACCCCAGTTAGGGCACCCATAGGCACTCGGAGGCACCGCATGCGCCCCCATAGAGAATTTAATATTGGCGGCAAGTATGACACACGAGGGGGCAATGGCTCCCTGACATGACTCTAGAGCTTTCTATTTATCAGTGAGCGAGAGCACCGCCGGTGTTGTCTTCAGATTTATTCATTGGAGGTGAGAGCTCAACCCACCGCATGTGTATTTATATGCGCGGCTAAGAGCCGCCAATACTTTTATGGTAATTCCGGAGCCTTCAGTGTTGCCATTAAAGGAAGCCCGCGGATGGCTTCACGGCGCTGGCTCCATAAACTTCGCCACAGACAAATTCTTCATTCAACGCGGCTGCTCTGCGCCAGGCTTGTTGAGAGCATCAATGCAAAGTGAGACCCATGCGTTGGGATGTACAGTGGGTGTGCGAAGTGCTGGTGGTGTACAGTCGGTGGGTGAAGTATTGGTTGTGTATAGTTGGTGAGTGAAATGTTGGTGGAGTACAACAGGTGGGTGAAATATTGACGTACAGTCGATGTAGGTGATGCGTTGGCTGCGTACAGTTGGTGGGTGAAGTGTTGACTGTGTAGAGTCGGTGAGTGAAGGGGTGGGAGTGTACAGGCTGTGTGCTGTATCGGTGGTGTACAGTCGGCGGGCGAAGTATTATGGCTGCACAGTTTGCGTGAAGCATTAAACTTGGACAGCCAGTTGATGAAGTGCAATTGTTGTAACACTGTTCAATAAACTTCGCCACAAACAAATTGTTCATGAAAGCAGCAGTTTGTTCCGAGAGTCTTCAGAAATTCAATGCCAAATTGCATACTCACTTTGGTCTTCTACAGTCGTTTTGGTCATGTTCACATAGTACAGTCGTGTAAACATATATAATCAGGTATTTCACAATCAGTGAAAGAAATGGCTTACTTCCTCGTACGCTACAGTGACGTCGTGTTGTACCATCTGTTATAGTCAAGTACCATCCTTGTGAAAAATACCACCTCAGTGGTAGTATACACCCGTACAGTCAATTAAAAAACTTCAATAGCTTGAAGCAGTACCACTACAGCGATACCAAGCGATACCATTTTGCGACACCATGNACGCTACAGTGACTTCCTGTTATACCATCTGTTATAGTCAAGTACCATCCTTGTGAAAAATACCACCTCAGTGGTAGTATACACCCGTACAGTCAATTAAAAAACTTCAATAGCTTGAAGCAGTACCACTACAGCGATACCAAGAGATAGGCTACCATTTTGCGTGAACACCATGACAGCCACTGCGACCAAACGCACGCCAAAAGTTACCCTAAACCCTCCACTTTATTTACCCCAGACACGCTTCTTACTCCCCACAGACCTCCTCAGCCAACATGCACTGCCTCGCTTCAATCACTTTACAATTCTCAAACTCGATTGTTAAATTTATTCCATAAAAACTTCCTGGAAATCTATTTCTAGGGAGTGCAACCAGGACATTTACATAAGAAATTTGCATTGACAGACGTTCTGACGGATCTTCGGTGCGTAAAATTCACAAGGGAAGTCGCTAGTATAAAAGTCGGAGGCTGGTCCGCAGTCCGTCCGCTTCTGTGATGTGTGCCGGGAATTTGAGAAACGATTCCCAAAGCGGACTTTGCAAATATAAAGTGGGAATGCATAATGAGCGCACGCTTACTTGCTGGAGACATTGTGCTGGAAACGATCGTTGCTCAAGCGATTTTTTTTTATAAATGAATAAATTAAATGAACTGGATGGTATGAAACGCAATCAAATTACGGAAAATATACAAGGAATTTTTTTTCGTCAGTGAAATTTAATGAATCGAGAGTAGTAACGATATCAGTAAATGTCTAGATGTCTTCAATTAATATACCTATTTCTGAAAATAGGAAACCAAAAAGTTCCTTCAAAATTATTTAGCAGAAAACGCAAGATCTTTTTGGTATAAATGAAATAGAAGAAAATTTATGCTCGTAAAATTTATAGTTGCTGTTGGAGTGGCGACGTAAGGACATTCCAACTGGAACCAGACAGAAGTTTTTGACAGTCTCAGAAGTTGACCTACTGCCTATTCTTCTGGGGCGACCGACCCAGAAGGCTGTTTGAAGTACAGATCCTACGGTGTGGATTTCCGCACACTTCTCGCACAGGCACAAAGAAATATTCGTCACAGTTACAATTACTTAGCTTATTGAAATTTGGCGTCAAGGCCGCCGCTGAAATACGACGTACTTCACACAGGTAGCATCACTACGCACGATTTTTACTTTTTTTTCTGTTCGAAAGTTGATGCTTAGTTTCGCTGTGGTTTCTGGTAGTGTGTGAGAGACGGCTATACTGCTCGGCTGATGTGGAATTAGCAGCGCTAATAGCTACTTAGGGCCGAAACATACCGAAAGCAGTTCAGTGAGAAGCTGGCATGAAGGCACGCAATTATTGAGAAGCATGGAATGCATTGGAGCGCACACACCGAACAGCGGCAGCGGCTTGCTCAACTGCCGCTGTTCGGTGTGCGCGCTCGAATGCATTCCGTGCTTCTCAACGACTGCTTGCCTGCCAGCTTCTCGCTGAACTGCTGTTGGTATGTTTCGGCCCTTATACGAGGCACAGAAGTTCACGCCAACGGGTGTGCTTCAACCTCAATAGTAAAGCCACGACTACGGCCATGAACAACGAATAGCAGAGCGGCCAATCGAATGTCTTCTTCACCCTCATTTTTAACGGGGGAGTACACTACATTCTTCAAGACGAGCAAAGTAGTGCTGTAGCGCTACTTTTCTTGTCTTGAAAAATAACATCATGTCATAAAATGAACCAACATGACATAAAATTTTTCAACATATAAAATAGGATTTGCGTTGAATAATAGCCGACGAATTGTCCCCAATGCCATATAAGGTTAAAATATTTCACCTTATCAAAATATTTATCACAATGTTCACCTAATTTCAAAAGAACTTCATATTTGTTCGGATTTATTTTCTGCTTCCTAAATAGCAATTTAGTTTATCCAACCAGGGTTCATCAGTTGTAATGCATTTCGTACCGCCTGAAATCATATTGCAATTACATTGAATAATAATAGTAGAGTTGCCCTCTGAGACCGCAGACCTTAGCCAAACAAAGCAGTGTCAACGAAAATTTCAAAATGGCCCAGTGTTCAGGATTTTTTCCTGATCATCAATATTTAATCAACTATTCTACGCACCTTCCCACCAGCTCCTGTAAATTTCATGACGATCCAGTCATATTTTTTGAGTTATGCTACAAAGAGAAAGACAGCCAAACAACCCAACTCAAATTACTTCTTGCTGCCTGAAATAACAAATCAGTTAACTAACTAAACAATACGGCACAGGCTAAAATTCATATCTTACTCCCGAAAAAGTAACTCGCTATCAAAACAACAACGAACTGAGTCAGTACTGATTTTATCACCTGCACAAGTAATTCACCAACGTACACTAACTAGCTGCTCCTGTCATTCACTCGAAGATATAAAGACAATCCTGGCGTTTGGCACTCAATGAAATGCGATATAAGAACCGTGCGCCCTCGGAACGCCCGCCTGCTTTGCGTCGCCAGACTCTGAACTGGGACTGAATCTGGCTGCTATTACATTAGGAACTTAGGAAAAGTTGTGCATGTAAATGCTGTTGTAAAGTTAGTAGCTACGGCTGGGTGATTGTGCCACTCTTGCTGAACAGGCGTCAGTGAGCAGGCCTACTGAACAGGAGTAACTGAACAGAAAGCTGACTCGATTTGCTGCACGCGCTGCTAGGCATATTAGCAAATAGGCCTACTGAACAGGTGTGAGTGAATATATTTCCTGATTAGGTTTGCAGTACAGACGTAAATTAACATATCTGCTGACGGCAACTGCTGAACAGGCATAGGCGGCATGCTGAGCACTAATTTTGAAGAAGTGAAAGATAGTCTGATACACAGGCAGCGTCCATATTCTAATGAAGACTTGAGACTTGGAACTGTTGAACAACATAGAAAACACGAAGCTATGAAGGGTATCTGCAAGAATCAACGGTACATAGATGCCACCTTTTCTGAAGGATTTTCACTATTCAAGACTATTTAAGATCCGATCTAGTAGTAGTAGAAATTTTACTAGCGCTTCAGTGGCACACTGCCTACTGAAGCGCTAGTAACATTTCTACTACTACTACTACTACTACTACTACTACTACTAAATCGGACCTTGAATAGTGAAAATCCTTCAGAAAAGGTGGCATCTATGAACCGTTGTTTCTCCTTCAGAGCTTCGTGTTTTCTATTTTCCGATCTAATTCAGGAATTTGAGAGTGTGGTAAAACCGAATTCCTGCGCAAGATCCTGCCAGCATGCTCAGACGCCTTAACGAGAAGAGTAAATCTGGCGTCCCTAGTATTCTCCGATGCACACTGTGGGCAATTTAATGCTTATATTGTAGACAAATGAATAAATATAGTAGATTACGCAGGATTTTATTCTTTTTTCTAATGAGCACCAATATTTAACAATGGTAATAATGTAATTAGTCCACGCATTTTCCATCTAACTCATTCTATTTCTCCAGGTAGCGCTTGCTAAGCAAACCCCACCTTTGTAGAAGTACACGGTTTCCGTATTTACAATATATTAAACGGTGATGTTTTCTTCATCAGTGGCCTCAAGGTGTGTTCCTGTTAAGCATTCTTCAAGTTTTGGGACCAAAAAGGGAAAAAACATTTGAAAGAACGAAATCAAAACTGTTGGGTGAATGAGGCATACGTATTTGCAGGAAAATACTCACACAACAGCTCTTGATACTAAGGCAGACTGAGGTGGTGCTTATTCGTAATAAAAATATTCTTTGATGCAAATTCTTTCGTTTTTCACCATTTATTTCCTGTCCTTAACTTCATTAAAACATTTTCATAAGCAGCTTCCGTTAAAGTTTGTTAATTCTGGATGGAATTAAACAGAATGATCCCTCCTGAATCCTCGATAATAGTGGTCCTTGCCTTCTAAATTGATTCACTTCTCTGCTTTCAATGTGAGTGGTCCAGAGGAGTCCCGGGGAAGCCACTGTATCGATTGAATCTTACTTAGGGACAGAATTTATACATCTTATTTCGTCTCCGGTTATGAATTATTCAATAAACACTTCTTCATCACCCTCTATCTTGGCTTAGAAGCTCACTGATATGACAGCTCGTTGAGTTAGCTGGTCAACTCGTAATGCTTTGGACACTCATCAAGCACAGCGTGTGTTATAGTGTGAAATATTGGTAGAGCATGTCTGTTTGTGTGGAATCACACCCTTCATTTCTGCTACGTACGAGCCCATTCCAATTTATACGAATTGTTTGAGAGCGCGTTTTGACTTACCCTCATGTACATTAACATGTTAGTTCATTGCATATTACACAAATAACGCTTATCTAATAATGGCGATATTTAAATATTACTGGACTACGGCCGCTGTATCCAGTTTCGAAGGGCAGGCAGCATCCCTATACAAGCCACAGGTAAGGAAGGGCCCGCTCGCCTCCAGTATGCTAATGCTAGTCGCAAAATTGCAAGAAAGCCAAGGGGGAAAAAATCCAAATTTTCTAGGTAGTGGAGCGGGCAAGATTTGCTGGCATGCTTGAGCGGCTCTCGAGAGCAGCTTTATGCTTCTGTTTGTCTCGAGCTCGCCACCGAGAACTGCTTGTGAGTAAGCTGGGCTTGATACGGCGAGGAATTATGTGAGTCAGTGGGACTGACTCTACTGAGAAATGTCTGCTAATAAATGGAACTCGATGATCAGGAGAAGAAAACAGTCAATTTTGACTAGATGGGCAGGAAAAACTAGCTTTGACTGGGTGGGCAGGGAAAAGTAATCGAGCAACTTTTCTAGATGGGTAGGGAGAAGTAATCGAGCAACTTTTCTAGATAGGCAGGGAGAAGTAATCGAGCAACTTTTCTAGATAGGCAGGGAGAAGTAATCGAGCAACTTTTCTACATAGGCAGGGAGAAGTAATCGAGCAACTTTGACCGGATGGACAGGGAGAAGTAAAGTAAAAGAATAAGTTTAACCTGATAAGAAGGGAATATAAATGAGCAACTTTGACTGGATAAGGGAAGGTAATATTGCCTTAACCGCACACCCCAACTAGGAAGCCAACGTGCACTGGTTCGTGCCGCAGGTAATTTTTTTTTTCTCTCTGACATGAGCTGGAGTGTCCGATTTCCCTATCAGGAACGAATCAGCAACACTGAGCTGGTGGGAGTACCTCAGAAGTCGAGGAAAACGAAACCAGTAAACTTTATTTGGATGGCCGGGACAAATAAATAAGTAACTATGTATGGCTGGATTGGCAAGGATAAGTACACGAGTAACGTTAACTCAATACAAACCGCATGGATTAAAGAGCGAGTAGGTGTGTTTCAGAAGCGTTGCATTGTTCCTCTACCAGTCACCTCAAAGGAAAACTTCAGTAACCGAGTCAAAGCTGATGACAATTTTCATTTATTTTGCAAAATCTTACTGAGAGTAATTTACCATGACCAGAAAAATGTAAGTTTCTAAGTACATTAAAAATAAGTACGCGAGACAACACATATGGCTGTTGCCTATACGCGAAGTATTGGAACATGATCAAAACTTGCCTTCCAAATGCGTTGCTGTATCCGTTTAAATAGCAAAAAATGTACACCGCTTTTTTCAAGTTCAGATTCACTCCTAATTTGAAAAGACATCCGGAACTTCACTCGTGACACTTGTTGAGTCATCTGAGAGCACGGCTAACATTTTTGTTAATACGCGGTTGTATTTACAAGCATATAACGAAACGCATAGGAATGAAAAACCGGCCATATGAAACCGCCGTCACTCGCATCGTTCATGAAACCTCCCAGCTTCCTGAGGCCCCAACGGAGCTCAGCAGCATTGCCATTCAATGAGACCAAGCGATGACTGGAGCAAGAAACGGCCGTGTTTTGGAAGCAAAACCAGGAACTTTTGCTCTCTCGGAACTGCATACTGCTTTTGGAAGGCGACTCAGGGAGGAAATTTGTCTCTAAACTAAGCGAAATCGGGAAGAATAAAGCGACATTTCGCAAATTTATTGGCCTAAAGATCCGAAGTGTAAGGGGGGTAGGGAATTTTATGGAACCATACAATGTAGGGTGAGGTTTATGCCTTACTTTCTCCATAGATGTAGAAATTGTTGCTTTTGAGGCTAAGGCAAACTCTGGAAGAAGAAAGTAGTATTTCCTTTCTGGTAAGTGTGTGCAGGGGGTAAAATTTTACCAAATGTCTGTACAATGTTTGATGGTTATCGTCCTAGATTATATACAAGAAGAAATATATATTTGTTGTGATGGATGTTGCACTACCTTGAAGAATAGAGCAACGTTTTATGAATTTATTGGCAAATGCCTGAAGGGTCAGTTTTCCAATGAAAACTATTCAATGCGCAGTACTTTCTGCCTCAATTTCTACTCACACATATGGAATTTCTTGCTATTTTGGATAATGTGAAACCTTGAAGAATGAAATAACGTTCATTGAATTTAACGGCATAAAATTATGCTCAAATTACTTTTTATGGTGTTATGGAGTAATACATGTAGGATGCGATTTTTAGGTTTCTAAGTAGGTATGCACGATTTTGTCTTTCAAAATTTGTGGAGCATAAAGAGACTTGAAAACTTGTTGGAATGTGAAAAGAGTATTATACTTTATATGGAATTGAGAAAGAAGAAGGCGATGTTTACCTTAGTTTCTTGATAAACATAATTTTTTTCTGTTCATGTAAAATCTTGTATAATTAATCACATTTTGCCAATTCATGGCTCCAAACAGTTTAATTGTACCTGTCGGGTAAAATTTTCCATGGGACTGCGAATTTATCAGCAGTTCCTCCACAAATATAGACATTTGCTCTAGTCAATTCGCAAAACCTGGTAAAATATAACGGTACTTGGTAAATTTATTGCTAATCCAAGGGGTTCACAGGTTATGAAATTGTATATTCAACACAGGTTGCTGGTTTTGTCTCAATTTTAACAGGGATATAAATTTTTGATGATACTTATTTTCAAAATCTTGAAGAATTAAGCAACAGTTCGTAAATTGTTTGTGTTAGAAATTCAAACTTAAGAGACTTAGATACCTATACTTTAGAGAACTGGACAATATGAAATGCGTTTTAATCTTAGGTTTTCTATTGTTACTCTTGTAGAATTTTCTGCTTCGGAGATTATTAAAAACGTTGAAGACTAAAATTTATATGATTATTCAAAAGACATCAAGAAATCCCGTAATTTATTGGCCTAAGTGATGATTCTCTACACCAGGAGGCTTTAGTTATGCACCGGATGCAGAATTACCTCACTCAGGACTTTAAACACACTTCATGCCTGACAGTGACTCGGGACCCGCTGACGAACTTGCAGCCTTCTGAAGGTAAGATAACAAGCTGAAAAAAAATAATTCTACGTCTACTGCATCGTAAAAATTCGCCTTTCCTGAGCTTCGTTGATCATCTGCCCAATTTCTAATTTGTATAGCTTCAGTGTCTAAAGAAAGTAATAACGAGCAGGTTTTCATGGCAGCACTACGAGAAGCTGTATATATCATACTAGTTTGGATGTTAACGTTGGCCTAGCAAAAGTTCCCACATTGGCCATCTTATTCCGAATCCGAAACCAGATCTAATTTTTCCTTCTCGATCGCTATGAAAATGCAACATAATTACAGAATCTGTAATCTGGCCCATTTTTTGCCCATCTATTTGGTTAAGAGGGTGACACTAAAGATCCAAATCATAAAGAAATACACACGGTGTTTATTATATTGTTACATAATACACCTTCAACTAGTACTCAGAGGCACAGTCTCTCCCACGATACACCTAATTAAATGCCTGTCGCCATTTAAGGTGACTAACTTTCACGAAATATCTCACTACTGTGCCTTTAATAACAGCGCTTATAGGAACTATAATAATAAACAAAACTGCTACGATTCAGTCGATTAGTATGTACTGTCTACTCTACACCACATATATATATATTGATATGGGTGTAACTCTCTCTGCATATCCATTGTAGATTTAGATATACATAATAACATTGGTAAAAAAAAAAGACAGGGCTCATCAGTACCATTTCTCCTACGATTTATCCAATTGCTGCAAATTTACATTGTTCACCGCGCATTTTATGAATAGAACATTCCCGGCATATCCGTTGATTACCAATTAGAATGTCAATACGAATAATAACCAATAAAACTAATGGACACTTCACTGGCGTCTCTCCTACGTAAGATACATCCGATTAGACGCACGTTGTACAGTGCGCATTTTATGACTCCATCCCTCCGAGAATATCTCTTGATATATAAGAGAGACAGAAATTAACTAAGGCGCATCGCTCGTTAAGCGACCAGTAGCTCGTTTTTATCGTTGCCTCATCGAACTCGAGTCCAATTAAGAAGCAAAGTGGAAGAGTGACAAGATCGACGCAGCGTCTTGCCTGTAAAACTAGGCGCGGTGCAGGTATAGTGCTCCGGCTTTGTGAAATATTTAATATGTAGAGAGGCGCAGATGCGAGTTGGAATATGTGTATAAATATGCATTTATCAATTATGAGAAAAGATCTTTCTTATAAGAAGAACGTATACTCAATCAATCTCCATGTCTTCGCTCGCTGGGCTGGTTACGTGGGGGTTTCTTAACCTCATAGAGTTTCTCCGTTCTCACGTCGCCAGTCTACTGTAATTTAATAATAATAATTTATCAGGCACTGCTTCGGTAGTGTTAGCTGACATCGTATGTTAGAATTTATAAATGCAAGTTTATGCTATAATTACACTGCTATAATGACTTTTTATCGTAGAAATCCTACAAAGAGCCTGTCTCTCAATTTACTTAACTATAAGTCACTTTTCAGTAACGTGAAGTGGCTAAGTAAAAGCTGTGTTTAGCAGACATCGGCTTAGTCCCCTGTACTCTTGTCGTATGAGGTTGTGCTGCGCTTAGGGTTGTAGACACTCGCAAAGAATCTATCAGGTTGGTGCAAATGTAAGGTGCGGTTAAAAAAATATAAGACAAAAAAATATGGTTTAGTTGGCGTACCACCGTGGAATGTGCTACTTATAGGCGTTCAGTAAGTTCCTTAGTGGTAATGGTAAGGTTCTCTAAAACAAAAGCTTGCAATAATGCGGAATCATGTTTTTTTATAATTTCGACTTTTCTTCCAAAGTTTAGTCACTCACCGCTTGGTAAGCGAAAAAAAAACACCTTCTGGAACTTCTTCCATTCACTACATCAACCTCATAAGTGTTCTGAATAGGTTTTGCTGCCGCACTTGCATCAACACCTTCATGAAATTCGGTGAGTAAACCTTCTCTTACCTGATCGTCAGGTGGGTCAAATATGTATGGGGTGAAATATTGTGAACTAATGGACAAACGTTAGATAATCTCAAAGAAAATGACACAAATTTAATGCAGAGTTTTTTAAGTATACAAGAAGAGGATAAAAATTAATTAATTCGGTCTGAAAATTTTGTACTAAAAATCGGACATTACTTTAGCACCAACCTGGAAGTTATTGTTGTCCCCATTATTAATTTAATTCTTTCTTATGATTATTCTAATATTACAGTTTTTCTCTTAGCATTTTCATCTTAAATACACACATTTACTGCTATACCTATTTGCCTTCATCATACCTTTAAATTGAAAAAAACGACAACAACAACTCATCTCTTCCGTGAGAAAGTTTGAAATTTATTAGGAAAATTCGAGACGCTGATGCTGGTGGTGATGGCGCGAGACGTCATTTTTATGGGACAATTTAGAGCCTTTAGTTAGGGTTTATTAGACGAGTTTAGTGGCGCATTAAAGGCAGCGACTTGTCCCTTACGAGGTAATCAGAGAGTCACGGTTCATAGGGAGCCGAGTAATGTATATATAGAGAGGGTCTGCGGTGGAACAAAGGCGGCACTGTGGTGCACACAATATAGGCACTATATATTTTTATTAGGTTGGGCAAAAATTTCGTTCGTTTTTTAGTATCAGCTTTCGGGTCGTTTAATTACTGTCCCATTGTTCTTGTTCTTTGGATGCACTATATTCGGTAGAGCGGCTGCGTTTAAATCAGTGGGGGAAAAGTGGGAGGTTCTACCAGTTTCGTTTGCATTTGAGCCTTTGAAACGAAGGATCAGGTGGAGCACTATCGGCGTCTTATGCATTTTTACTACAGAAAAGGAAAGAAGCAATGTCCATACATGCAATGTGTATGGAGAGAATGCCGTTTCATAACTGGTGTACCGGGAATGACTTTCACGATTTTTAACAGGGATTTTTCAGTAAGAGGTGTTTCTTGTTCTCGCCGGCCTAAAGAGATCAACAACCGGCCAACTGAAAGCTGTAGTCGAACAAGACTGTAGTTTTACGACCAGACAAATCGTAGATATTCTCTGCATATCCAAAACAAGCGTGAAAAGTGAATTTCCACCTAAGAAAACGAACAAATCTTTAGGCCAAACCAAACTTTACTTTTTTTCTCAACACAGTTCCTACTAGGCGATTAAGCAGACTATACTAATTTTAGGATAGTCCTTATCTCAACTCACCCAGAGAGTCTTGCAGTTTTCTGTTGGAGAATTTTTTACCGTAAAAACCATACTAGCTTTCACGGTTACCTGGGGTAAATTTATACATACATCTCTGTGTATTTTCAGCCCGCTCATATAGGGATACCTTATACGGGGTGGGACATAAGGAATACGACTAACATATATACTGGTCTGAGCACATAAATCATTGGCTATAAAATTCAAGGATGTTGCGAGCTGAGTTCCCTGCACAGTTATTTTTCTGTCAGTCCCCCTATATATGTACAGCTTCCCTAGTATTTTCTCTAGGTTGGCCCAAACGCTAGCGCATCCCACGTCGCTCTAGAGGCTCTCCTTCTCTTGAGTCCGGCAAACTGAACTGACTTGAACGTTGAACTGAATTTATTTTTACGATTTATGCCATCTGTGCAAGAATTTCGATGAGAGATGTTTATAAACATCGAAGTATCGACAATTCTACATAGCGTTTAAATTAAGAAGTTTCTTTACGAAATAAATATTTAAATAGTGCCAACTTTCTATTGGAGTTGATGCATCAGCTAGTCTATATTTGGGTTAGTTACTTACGGGGAAAGTACTGTCACGTCTCTGAAAAAAAAGAGGTGGTCCTCAGGGTAAGTTACTTGTCTGTGCGTTCTTTACGGCGAAGTATTCGGTGCTGATAAAGTATAAGATTCAAATTTATTGCATAAACTTTTCGAGCATCGCTATATGTAACCGTAGCTAAGATACAAGAATTCTGTGTTAATGGTCAAAGTCGGTAGTTTCTTCTAGTAATTCATATCTTAATTGGTTAAGCCAACAATGCTATTTACATTATAATTGAAGCCCTGTCCGTCCCTCCATCCATCCGTACGTTCCTGTGTCTGTCGGTGACGCTTTTCAGTATTAGGTAGGGGGAACTTCAATTTGATAGAAGCTCTGATTTTCGGTGGAACATAGTTCAACCATAGCTGTCTTCTTTCGCGCTTCTTGAAAAAAATTTCAGTCACATTCAAAACGAAGATATGAAGATCGTTTCACTCGTATCTTATTTACGGCATTTCATTTCTTTCACAACATATTTTGTTCGCTTTGCCTGTGGGGCTCGATGACCTTAATAAGGTCCGCCAGATGCGTATTTAGGATACGCTGCTGGAGAAAGGAGCGGGTAGTGTTGGACATATCGGCTCTAAGGTATTCTTTCAGCGAATATGCGATGTCTTATTAAGGAAATACAATGACATCTTGAGAACAGAAGGTAAGGCTGCTTACGAAACTGGCCGAGTTACAGAGAGCAGGAAAATCATGGGCTACTGATCAATAGCCATGGGTCCCGTAGTCGTAAAAAAAATCGGACACGCTGACAAAAAAATGAGACGCGTAAGATGATGATCGGCTAAATCATCTGTAAACAGTGGAATACAGAGCGTAGAGAAGACATGCATAAATATAGGAGATGAATGCAAGAAGTACCGTAGTAAGCAAAATTCACAGGTGAGAGAAGCTAGAGTCCGCTAGACAATGTGTGTTAAGGTAGACGGGGGTTCATCAGACGGACTTTAGATTAGACGGAGTAGGTTAAATTATAGGAACACTATCTTAAGTCAAACGAAAGTAGGGGAAAACATCATTTAACCGTGGAATTTTCACGGATCCCGCTAGTTTAAAGAATTTTACCAGACTGCGATATCAAGATTAAGTTAGGTAAAGGCCAGGACTGAGTCAGCTAACATTTCAGTGGGCTCTCGTAAGAATAAGCTTAGTTTTGAATGTTAGGTGAATCAGTCCTGGTCATCACCTAACCTTATGAGGGCTTGCTCAAAATTCTTGTATCATAACCAAGGAGCTTCTATAGAAAGGAGGGAGCCAGGAGCCTCGTCAGTGAAGCTCAAGCGTTTCTTATAGCTGCAGCCAGTCGTGCATGCACCAATCGCATATCAGTAAACTCAGTTTGTCTGCTGCTCCCTGTGAAACTCACTGCTCCCCCATCACTTCCACCAATAATATTCATGAACGCGTCTCACAGCTAGTTGACTCGCTGGCGAATCTGTGAATGAACCTCAGGGCTCCCTCATTCTCTATAGAAGCTCCTTGATCATAACAACGCATCACAGCTACGGTTACGTAATGCGATGCTCGAAAAATGAACGCAATAAATGTGCATCTCATACTTTACCAGCACCAAATATTCTCTAATACTGCAACGCATGCACAGAAATGCATTGGGGGGCACAGTATACACTTGTGCCGTATGCTTTACAGCAACATGGTACTTCTACTGTAAAGTATTTTTTTTTTCCGTCATATGATCTGCATGAGACTATTCAGGGCCATAATAGTATAGATGGTACACAAACAGCACAGTTAAACATACAGCGTATATTTATGCACTACAGTACATAATGGTGTACAATCTTCATAAAAATCAGTACATTAAATAATAAATCAAAACACCTTAGTGATTAAAAAAAAATTTTAGATATTCCTATTAGAACCAAAGAAGGTGCCTCACGGAGCATAGCTTTCCTGCAGGTATTTTATACAAGTATTGCTGTATGAACTAAATAATTTACGGTTGTCTTTCCACTGTGAAGAAGACGGTCTACGAAAACAGAAAGGGTTTGAAGCTGATAATACTAATTAGGATTACATTGGCAGCTACAATACTCATGATTATGTTTAGCAGCAACATTACATTGAATGACATTTAGCAGCAACAGTACTCTGTATTACATTTAGCAGCAACAGTACTCTGTATTACATTTAGCAGCAACATATCCTAGATTACATTAGCAGCAACAGTACCCTGTATTACATTTAGCAGCAACAGTACCCTGTATTACATTTAGCAGCATCATACAATATATTACCCTTAGCAGCAACAGTACCCTGTATTACATTTAGCAGCAACAGTACCCTGTATTACATTTAGCAGCAACAGTACCCTGTATTACATTTAGCAGCATCATACAATATACTACACTTAGCAGCAACAGTACCCTGTATTACATTTAGCAGTAACATATCCTAGATTACATTAGCAGCAACAGTACCCTGTATTACATTTAGCAGCATAATACAATATATTACACTTAGCAGCAACAGTACCCTGTATTACATTTAGCAGCATAATACAATATATTACACTTAGCAGTAACAGTACCCTGTATTACATTTAGCAGCAACATACCCAAGATCACATTTAGCAGCAATAGTACCCTGGATAATATTTAGCAACAACAATACCCAGGATTGTATTTAGCAGCAACAATACCCACGATAACATTTAGCAACAACAACACCCAGAATTACATTTAGCAGCACCAATACCCAGGATTACATTTAGCAGCAAAAATACCCAGGATTACATTTAGCAGCAAAAATACCCAGGATTACATTTAGCAGCAACAATACCTAGGATTACATTTAGCAGCAACAATACACAGGATTGCATTTAGCATCAACAATACCCGGGATTACATTTAACAGCAACAATACCCAGGATTACATTTAGCAGCAACAGTACCCAGGATTACATTTAGCAGCAACAATGCCCAGGATTACATTTAGCAGCAACAATACCCAGGATTACACTTAGCAGCAACAATACCCAGGATTACACTTAGCAGCAACAATGCCCAGGATTACATTTAGCAGCAACAATGCCNCAGGATTGTATTTAGCAGCAACAATACCCACGATAACATTTAGCAACAACAACACCCAGAATTACATTTAGCAGCACCAATACCCAGGATTACATTTAGCAGCAAAAATACCCAGGATTACATTTAGCAGCAACAATACCCAGGATTACATTTAGCAGCAACAATACCCGGGATTACATTTAACAGCATGCTGACGTCAGAAAGGCACTCCGCTCGCTAATCCCTCTACGGTTTTCTACAAGGCTGGCTGCATAAGCGGCTTATGGCATCCACAGCCACTGCGCCAACCCACTGCGTTTGTTTGTTGTTCTGTGCTCGGATGCGATAAAAAATACGGTCGCATGCACAGGTGTTGTTAGTGAATAAAATACGGATAGGTGCGAGCGATTGCCTGTCTCTGTCAGCAGGCAAACTTAACTATCATGTAACCATGGAAGCTTGGGCAGTTTTCATGGTGAATAATATTGTTCAACACGAGAACTTTGTGAGTTGATTAACATTTTTTCAACTATTTTGTTAGGAAGCTATAGTTACGAGGGGTAAATAATCAAATTTGTCATTGAAAATAATGAAGCTTTGCAACAAAACGAACATCAGATATAATAATTGCTAATTAATGTTAAATTGTCTAAATTGATGAAGTGTAGAAGAGGGTTGAGTCGTAAAAATGTTTCTTCATCGACATAATTCGGCATTACCACAAATATTAAATATTGAATTTTGGGGAAGAAACTGACAGAAATGAGCAATGATATAAATGTTTAAGTTCTGATATAATTACTGATATAATTAATGATCACATCACTCTTTCTTTAGCTCACAAAAACTCAAATACTGTACCTCATTAAGATGCTGATACAAGTGAGTAAAATCGTTGGTAAATTATCGGAAATTGTGTAATCACAATGGTACGAGTACCTGGGGATCTATTGATCTAAGAAATTATCATTCTGGTAGAAAAATGGAAAAAATTGATATTGTTTACAACTGGAATTTACAAATTTGCAAGACTTGAAACAATGGTACAACTGAGGCTTTGCAATGGCCAAAGGAAAAACACTACTAATTGTTCTTTTAGTAAGATGATCTTACAAATATACTTTTATGTTTTCTACTTTCTCATTGAAAAATACTACATTTCTGGTTTAAGCTCCTCATCAACTGGAAAATCCTGGCCAAATAGTACATATTATCCATTGCTCTCTATAATAGATATGACTGCTTCAGGCTTCCTGACTGAGTCAGTCATCTATACACACGTACTTCCAGAATTCACAAAACTTAACAAATTTTGGCTGGCTAATTGTAACGTAGTCGGGATTTCGAAAAATAGAAGCCGCGAATATTGCCTACCAAAAATTAAAAGGCGATACTCTAGTTATGTTTGTAGATACCGTAAATCCTAAAGGCGGTTTCACACGGTAATAAAACGAAAGCAGTCTCACAAGTCAGCTTCATAATACTTTACTGTGTCATTTCAAAGAGCAGAGAGGTAGCTTTTTTCAGTCTAATTCTTTTTAGTATAAAACAAGATCAGAAACTTTACTAGTGAGAGTTACTAAGTCAGCTGAAGTGACAGTTATTACCTTGTTTCTTTTCTCTTTTTTTTTTTTTTTTAAAAGACCAAGTTTTGTTTACAACGATATAAACAAAACATTCGGTACGAGGAGCCGAAAGAACGCGTTCCTCTGACTGTCATGTGAACGTTCCCTAAAAATTTGCTATAACGCAAACGTACTTGCTTGCTGCGTGGCCTTAGCGTATACAGAAAAAACACAGAAGTATTCAGCATCTTGAAAACTCTATGTTATTGGAAATGGTGCGAAAAAGTATACCCGAAGCTACAATGTAAGGTAACAGTATTAACTATGTTATTACCACTACTTTTTTTACTAGTCGATGGTAATGCAGTACCATTAACCAATTTTTGTTCTGTAACCCAGGTTAAATTTTTACTTTATGATTGATTGGGTGCGAGAATTTATTCAAAAGAAAATTCACATGCAGGGCCTGGGTCTGCGAGAGCACTCAAACCTATCACAACTGCTTAATCCTTAACCGGGCATGACCACTCATGGTTACGAACAAGTTGGTTGCTTCCAAAATTATATTACCACGAAGACAAGTTTTTTTTTGAATGCTGCAAGAATCCTGGTAAAGAGTTAAAGTTAGTAGAAAATTGTGTTCACCTCTATATGGTTGACTTTGTAGGAAAATCGCATATAAATGATAGATGTTTCAGTTCTTTGTGACCCGGAATCGGATACTGTAATGTACATGTCAGTAGTGTATAAGGTGACGAATCCGCCGTTTTTGAGGGTAGGTTGCCCTCGCACCGCCGGGCCACAGCGCCGCCCCTTCCGGTTTCCCAGGCCCCGCCTACTTCCGGTTTGCGCTCCCAGACCCCCGCTAAACCGGTAGTGTATTGGCCGTTATAAACCGGAAGCTCCCGCACGAGGGGAGCCGCGAGGGTAGGTTACCTCCAAAAACGGGTATCTCAGTGCTTTATGCACTACTCATTTCACTGGACGTCAGAGGAGGTTCGTGTAAAGTGTGGAATAGTTAGTACAATTACTTTTCTGCTAAATTTTTGTCATGTAATGTAGCAATATATTAGCTTCAGTTTCTCTGTTCCAATTTATTTCTTTAATTACTTTTATCATCATTTCAGGGTGCAGTTGCTATGAGGTACTACTGCTCAAGAAAATTTTTACCAGGAGATCACCGTCCCTCCTCAGAATAAAGCGATTCGTAAAAACCGCAATAACATTGCTGTCGAAGACTTGACTCAGACTTGGTTTTTTAGTATACTGCCCGTTATTTTCGACCTTATTTGCTTTACTTTACACACTAATATATTGTTTTTTTTATTCCTTGACTTTATTTTGCTATTATTTGTAGCATTGCTGACTAAGATAGAGACAATCTAATTCGATTAGCGTTAGCTTGTCTGAAATTTCAGAACTAAGGGCCAGAACATACCAAAAGCAATTCACCAAGAAGCTCTCAGGCAGGTAGTGTTTGAGAAGCACGGAATGCATTGGAGCGCGCACACCGAACAGCGGCAGTTGAGCAGGCCGCTGCCGCTGTTCGGTGTACACGCTCCAATGCATTCCGTGCTTCTCAAAAACTGCCTGCCTACCTACCTGCCAGCTTCTCACTGAACTGCTTTCGGTATGATTCGGCCCTCATAGAACTGGATGCACCCGTTTGGATCGCGTTTCAGGCGTTAATTGTAAGCCGATTACGCTTAATTAGGGCGGTGAATAACTCAGTCCTACCTCTCAGGGGTAATTAGCTTGCCATTAACGTCTGAAACTCGTTTGAAGGTGGCAAATTTAGTTTTTGGGATTGATGTTCTAGACCATTTGAAGCCAGTCGGAATAAAGTATCTGAATCGAAGGGAGAAAGAAGAATCGAGGACAACCTAACTTGGCATTTATCAAAATTAATTCAAGTCTAATTAAATTTTTTCAACCAACTTTTGATACTGCATATCTTCATTATATTTTAGAGTGCAATTCGAATAACAAAAGGATATGCTGCACAGCACAGGTGCTCGCACTAATGTGTGTAATTTCAGGAGAGAAAGAATTCGATCCAGGCTAGCACTTTCGTTGCAACAGAAGATACGTTGCACCAAGAGAAGTTAAAATTAATGTATATTAAAAATACCGCGCCTAGCCAAATACAAACTAAAGATATCAAAGTAAGCCATTTCGGCGCCTGTAGTGACGTAAAGCCATCACCCACGATGGTGGGGCATGCTGAGTCAGTAGCTTTGATCTTTTTCATATCTAGGCCCACCCATCTGACCTGCAAAAAATTGTGATGAGAGCTCAATACCTTCTGACACTTTTTTAGAAGAAATACATACCCACAAATATATTTTATTTTCTTGAAATGGCAAAAATATTGTAGAAATCGATTAGAAGTAGTTGAAGAAATTTTGTTGCCGACGACGCGCGTTTCGCTGCTTATCGGGTGGGAGGCTCAAAATTGGCAAAATTTGTTCTTGAAATTTCACAAAATTTAGAGAAGTTATACAAGGGGATGTAACTAAGATACCGGATTATCCAAAGGTATAGATGACATATTAAATCAAGCAAATGTTTTGTTAATCTTAAACTCTGGTCCGCTGCGTTGACACAAATTACTACACGTTGTACAGACACACAGAACTACCAAGGGCGACAGTTTACAACGTGTACGAAGTTAAAACGTCGGCACATCAGCATGGTAGACTTCGTAATAATTGCACTTCCTACAACGAAAACATTATCACCTTTTTCAATTCGTTCTCTAGTGATAAACATGCAGTTGGACTGCAATGAGCTTGTCAGTACCCGTGGTCGTGAATACCCTGATATAGGGTACTGTACACAATACGACAAGGATTGCACCCTACGAAGTAAACTGAAAATTTATATCAAGCGGAAAACACCCCGATGGATGGTAATTAGCCGAAGAGGGCGTGTACTCGCCAATGCCTGCTACTTAGTACACAATACCACACATGTTTCACGCTGTAGAGTTTACTAGTAGTTTATCCCATATGATAAACACCCATTGGAAACGTTATTAACCTAACAAGGGCCGTGCTCGCTGCAGAACACGTTTCCCATGTTCAGTATTGGTTATTTACTAATTTCTATCAGAGTGAAAACACCCAGTTGGATTGAAATTAACCTAACAAGAGCAGTACCTACTAATGCTCTGCTACAGAACACATGTTTCCCCTTGATCAGCATTTAGTTATATAGGTACTAATCTATATCAAGTGGGAAAACACCCAGTTGGATTGCAATTAACCTAACAAGAGCAGTACCCGCTAATGCTCGGCTACAGAACACATGTTACGGATGTATACCCCCGAGTTACAATCCTGCAAAGGACGGCTGTAAACATCGAGTGCTGGCAAGTTACGACAAGCGTCTTACAAAACGACCACCGCAAGACCAACGCCCCGGTGGTTTAGAGAGATTTGCGACGCTCTAAAGGTCTCTAATGCATGAGACACTGGGGCCGACATGGAGTGGAACAGCTAGAGCTGTGTTCCGCATCAGTACGTTTGTGGTGGAGCCCGCGTACCTACGTTCTTTGAAGTACTGTTTGTGGTAAGTTAAATGGTCTTGAAAATAATAGAAAATTTGAACGATTTTGATAATTATGTTTGAGATATTACTCGAGGTATAAGTTTAAACACGTCGAAGATAGTAATCAGTCTGAAATTAGTGTAGATGTTTGAAATCGTCCTAGGGGTAAATGGTCTTCAAAATAATAACAAACTAGCTCGCTTTAATAGCATTCAAAGTATAATTAAAAATGTTGGTAGTACTGAATGGTCATGCATACAAGAATCAGTTTAAAATTGTATTAAATTGGCGGTAACTTTCGATGGTCGTTAGTTTTCAACATAACATTAACTTGAATTGTTTTATGCTTTTCTTAATATTTTTGGTAGTAATAAAAGATTGTTTCCAACCTATTGTTTTAACATAAGTAAAATATATCCTACATCAAATGACGTCTAATGACTGTGTGGTTTAAAGGAACGCAAAATATCATGAACACTGCTCTTGATAAATTAAAATTCTTAGTTCCTCATAGCAAAATGTAATCTGTATGATTAGGATTAACATATATTTTCCTAGTAATGTGCGATAATAATTGGGTTGACATAAATTAGTTATAAACTTCTCAGGCCGTTCGGAGCTGTAGATAAATCCTCGATCTAGTGGCACGTGACAGAAGGTCTTAAAATATTCCAACAGATAACTACAGAAACGCTCCGAGAGCATAGACCTCTGCCAAGAAAAATTTTGGCATAGAAAACTCAATATCGTCCGGAATTCAGTATTTTTTGCATGATCGTTGTGGAAATTGACCAATCTGTTTCGCGTAATATTTCTAACAGTTCCTCTTAATTATATACAGATCCAACTATAATTTTTTGAATCGTGTTATTTATAAGACAGAGAAGCAGATAAACAAACAAGCGGACTGCCAGATCATCCCAAAAATTAATCATCTGTTTCTCGTTAAATTCTTATCAGTTCCAGTAAATTACGTGAAAATCCGTCTTAGACTTTTTGAATTATACTGATACCAAAAAAAAAGACAGACAAAGGTACAAACGGATTATCAACAAAATTTAATAATCTGTGCCTCCTGACATTCCTAACAGTACCTTCGCAGTTCATAGAAAGTCGTCAATAACTTTGTTTTTATGTAACCCAAAGACAAATGAACTGCTGGATCATTCCCATAATTATCTATTTCTCGTGATATTCCTGACAGTAGTTGTAAATTTCATGAAGATCTGCCTATAACTTTTGAGTTAAGTTGCTAATAAGATAAACAAGATTTCTTAATCATTTCCTTGGAGGAGGTGTATATGGAATATGCTACTCACGTAAGTAACCACCTTTTACTCCTCTAAAAATTTTGAACTTTTATATATTTTTAAAAAAATCAATGCTTGTATGATAAAATTAATCATTGCAGGAATTCAAGACTTCGTTTTGACCTTGGAATTCCAAAAAGGAAAACTCATGCAAGCTTGTACAAAGTAATTGATCTATTATATGATTAGAAAATATAATTGAAAAAAAATTATGGCCACTGCATGAGTTGGCGATATTGACTAATACAAGAACTATAATCATTTTTCATCTACGAAACCGGCTATAACAACTTAACATTATTATAAGAAAGCACTACAAAAACTATTGATAATATTATTTCCCTAATGATACCGCATATGCGATAACATCTAAATACTTTATAATCATTAAAGCCTGCTTCAAGAACTATTGATCAATATATTTTCCCAACTTGCCACTTCTGAAAATCATAAAACTTAAAGACTGCTACAGGAATTATTCATTACATAACTTCCCATTTTACACGACCCATAACATCAGAAGATTATGATAATTAAAGACTGCTATAAGCATTATTGATAACATTATTCCATAAGTAACCAACTAAAATATCTGAGTGTAATAACACTCAAAGATCGCTACAAGAACTATCGACATCGCTTCCCTAAAATACCGCCTGTAAGAACTCTAGCACATCGGCTGTCACTCAGAAACCATCTTCATCTCAGACACTCCAGGTCCCATTAGCTTTTAGTCCGCCATATTTCAGCGATAGTGCCGATAGTCGCAACTTTAGGTCCGGGGAAACCTTGTCTCAGTGTCACTGCCATTGCCATCTCCTTAAATGGAAGGCAACGACAGTCAGATAAGTGCTGCACTAATGTAACTATATGCTCTGTAAAAAATACATATTAGTGCAAAAGTGAAATATAAATTCAATTTCAGGTGCTTTGATCCCCCGACTGCGGATAAATGCAACACTAATGTAGCTATTCGTGTACATATACAAAAATGTAAATTTTGTTCAAATGAGGGACGTATGGTAAATTTTGCATGTCAGGATCCTGCCTGGTTAATGCATAATACACTAACATCGCTATAAGCCGTAGAGAAAACAATATGTAATAGAGTTTAGTCTAAACTGGAGACGTAAACTAAATTTGGTAAATCAAGATCCTGAACTATATTATTTTTATAGGTGGTACAAGTCTCCATAGAATACTTTTTTTAACTGTGCGGTAATTGTAGTAGTGTATTTACTTGACTGATCGCGTTTCTACGAGTATCTTGAGGGATTGTATTCGAGTAAAAAAAATTATTTATTCACTTACTTAACAGTAAATATGTATAATTTTAATCGTCAAATACATTATAATGATAAAACCTATTCATAAAATGTAACAAACACTCAATGTTATGTACACAAATTGTGGCAAAGTATTTTGACGAGCTTTGTGTAAATACACATACCTCAACAATTTTAATGGTTACAGATGCTAATATTACTCTTCCACATTTCAAAAGTTTTGCGATTGAGATCACAGTAACCTTATGAGGCAATTAGGAGTCGAACCTTTGTATCTTATCACCAAAAGCTGTCACCCTTCCCAGTTTTGTAACTGACACGGAAGAAGAAATATGAGACTGCGGACTACGCTTCTCATGCCGCTGGCAGCAGTAAAAGGCAACAGCTATCACTGCTACAGCCATCAGAATGAAAACGTCTTCTATGGACCAATATGGTCACTATAAACCTACCTCTTGTGCCTGGACTAAATGGCCGAAAATATTGCCGGAGTCGATATTTAAGTTTGTCTCGCTTTTTCCGTAATGACAGAACCTCGTCAGTAACGCACATAATTGTAAAAAAAAATAGCTGGGCAGTTGCGGCCCCGCATATGAATAAACAGAGCGGATTTCCTGCTGCAATGTAGATTTTTTCATTCTTGCAACATGGCAGCCCTGCTGCAGGAAAGCTGTTATTATCAGACTCTGGTAACAAATGTCATTATAATTCATGAATTAGCTAACCTGAAAAGACCATAAATCTATCAGTAAACGAACGGAAAACCCCCTAATCGGTAGAAAATGTGTGCTAAGACCATCATTACGAGCTATGATTGTAGAGAAAATGGCAGGCAGAAATTGCAACAAATAAATGTAATCTACTATATAATAATTCACGTCGTGCAAACTCTTAACGGCCAAAGCTTCCGAAGCAACCTCAATCCATCTCATTCTCTCTCCCGCTCCAACTACACAGTTTGATATCTCTAAGCTACGCATGTCAGCGGCTCTTGAACGTGCTTGC
>LQNS02278100.1:11804869-11826568 GCA_001587735.2 Parhyale hawaiensis
ACTGCTGGTGTGAAGCGAACCTGCTGAAATTTAGGATATACAGTAGGTGAAGTTGGGAACTGCTGGTGTGAAGCGAACCTGCTGAAATTTGGAATACACAGTATGTGAAGTTGGGAACTGCTGGTATGAATTGAACCTGCTGAAAGTTAGGATATACAGTATGTGAAGTCGGGAACTGCTGGTGTGAAGTGAACCTGCTGAAATTTAGGATATACAGTATGTGAAGTTGGGAACTGCTGGTGTGAAGTGAGCCTGCTGAAATTTGGGATACACCGTATGTGAAGTTGGGAACTGCTGGTGTGAAGTGAACCTGCTGAAATTTAGGATATACAGTATGTGAAGTTGGGAACTGCTGGTGTGAAGTAAGCCTGCTGAAATTTGGGATACACAGTATGTGAAGTTGGGAACTGCTGGTGTGAAGTGAACCTGCTGAAATTTAGGATATAGTCTACAGTAAGTGAAGTCGGGAATTGCTGGTGTGAAGTGAACCTGCTGAAATTTAGGATATAGTCTACAGTAAGTGAAGTCGGGAACTGCTGGTGTGAAGTGAACCTTCCTTTTGTGCGCTTGTATGTTAGTCTCTATGTTTGATATTATGTTTGTCAGCAATATAACTCAAAAATGGTGAACGGATCTGTAGTAAATTTATAGGAATTGTTAGAAATGTTAGATGCACAATCTGACCAAGTTTTGGTATTGATCGGCTGGCCCGTTTGTATATTGACGAATGCCTGTCTTAGTGTTTGTCAGAAGATATATAACTCAAAAAGTTAAGGACGGATCTTCAACAAAAATACAGAAATTCTTATTACTGTCCAGAGCCATAAATGAGGAAATTTTTGTGATGATAAATAAAAATCCTGGTTTCATTAGCGATCTGAATTTTCGTTAACATTGTCTTGCTTGGAGGAGGTAAGCGCTCTCCGAGTGCTCTTGCATAGTTTACACTTCCCTTGGAGTTAGAAAACATACTCAGTGAATAGCTTACGAGGGATGTATGAAAGTTCTTAGCATCAGGAAACTAAAAGCAACGAGGAATTTTTTATGTATTTTCAACTTTTATAGAATCTCAAAATTTAACAGCAATAGTTTCAAAAGGTTTTACTTGAAAAATAAAATAATAATAATCGTAAGTCTAACCATGCATTAGTGCTTTTCATGCAGCGATGCTTAAATTTTTCATGCACTCCTCGTGTTCGTTCTCTATTTATTTATTTATTTTTTTTTACTAGAAGATAGTAGTATCAGTTATTTCAATGCTGCCGATATCCATTAAATTCTGCCTGGACTATCAGCATGAACGGATTGCTGCATGGCGTCCCATTCACCCTTCAAAAGTATGCGTCATATGCATTTTCTACCCGATAGCCCGATATTGTGTTAACTTAGAGTAAAATAATGACACTCATTGACTAAATTATTATGTTCCTCATCTTCACCTAAATAAACCACCTTCTAATTAATATCCAGCTAATATTAAAATTTTTGTGTTATTTCTACAAAAAGCAATGTTTTATTCAGTTTTTACAATAAAAAATAACAGACACTCGTTCAACTTTTTCTGCACTGACACATCTTTACCTAAAGAAACAACCTTCCGACATTGTTTTAAGTTATCCGAAAAACACCCTGTAATAATTTTTTCAAGCCAGTTCTAAAATTTCATGCTAATCTTACGACAAAAACAATGTTTTATTCATCTTAAAGTAAGAAATGGCATCCAGCAATGGTTCATGATTTTAAACATCTTTATCAAAAAAACTCTCAATCTCTTTTTATTTTTTTGTAGCCAATCCGAAAATTCTCCAAGGAGCCGCTTCAAGAAATCAATTAAAGAGCCACCCGTCAGAGCGATTTCTGATGAAGATGAATGCGACGAGCGGCAATAAGTGAAGGTGAGCCTCAGCACTGCAGGGACCTGAGAGACAGGTAGGGTAAGAGTCATTTTTCTTCTCGCTCATTTACCATTTACTTCTTAACCTGTTGTGCGCGAATTCAACAGAATTATACTATAATAATATCCTACGTGTTTAATATTTTTGTGTGCTTCACCGAACAGCAAAGGAGCCCCAGGCTGGTTCTTTTCGAAAGTGTAAGTTAAAATAGCTGTCTAGGTTCCAGTCACAAAATTTTGGGCATATAGCCGACACCGATAGGAGAAAGCATCGGATAATAACGGCTGCTAGCCTGAGACTTTTCAATTTTTAATCGTTAGAAAGATCTATCAAAACTATATGTTAACAAAAAACCAAAAGCGGGTCATTTGTGCCTCCTGACATTAATAACAATTCCTGTATTTTTCGTGAAGATCTGTCCATAAAATTTTCAGTTATGGTCTAACAAACATAATGAACACCATGACGAACATATAGTCAGGACTACAAACGGACTAAACGATCACCACCAAAATTAGGTCATTCTTGCCTCGTTTACATTCTTAACAATTCCTGAAAATTTCATGAATATCCGTCTGAAACTTTTTGAGTTATGGCATGATATATATTACGAAAAACTATAGTTAGACACACAAACGGGCGAACTGATCGTCATCAGAAGTTATTCAGTTGTGTCTTTTAACATTTCTAACACTTCCTGCCAAATTCATGAAGATCTTTTCATATTTTACGGATAATGTTATTGCCAAACATTAAAAAAATACACTGAGACAAACTTACAAACAGATGGATAATGTTATAGGCAAACATAAATCAAACATTGATACAAACAAACGGACAAGAAGATCATCACAAGACTTTGGTCACGTGTTCTTCGTGACATTTTTTAGCAATTTGTGCAAATTTCATGGCGATTGGTATCTCACTTTTGAGTTAGGTTGTCAAGGAAAAAGCGGTAGCCAAATAAACAAACTAACTAACGGCTGAACGGATCATCATCAAAATTTAATAAATTTAATAATCTTTTCCTCGTAACATGCCCAACAATTTCTGTCAATTTAGTAAATATCCGTACATAACTTTTTTAGTTATCTCGGTGACATACAGACAGTGAAACAAGCAAATCAACAAACTCGACAAATATATAACCTAATTGGCGAAGGTAAATATATACGTACTGTATAGAATAGTGTACAAAATTAGGACACAACAATGAAAATATCAAGTAGCTCCATAGAAACCATACGTGAAATTTTTCGTGATGATAGATAGACACGTACCTCCTCTACAATGTCGTCTGTCATCATGTAAGGAAAAACAATAGGAAGGCGTTTATCGCATATTTACTTTCTTCATACTTCCAAAATTAGGGAACAATGAGCAAAAAGCATTGAAGTTAAAGTTTAAATCTCCACTTTTCTGATGAGCGCCTACAAAGATGAAGAAGGTGCAGGAAGTTATCAGCCACTGCTGCAGTTTCCACTCTGCCTCAATGAAAGAAATTTGATTCTTCTACTAAATCTGAAATTGTAAACTTATAGAGAAGATAGTTAGGCTATACAGTACAATAAATTTTTGACAAGATATACCTTTCAATAAGTGTTTTTAGCAGACCTTTGAAGGGATATATACCTGAGCCGGTAGAACAGACAATAATTTATTTATTTATTTATTTATCATTTATTTCTCCACAGGCGGGAGGTGTTCTTGGATTATTATCTTACAGCTTACATTAAAAATTTGTGTACATTCATTTCTTGGCAAAATTGCAGCTATAAATTCACAACCTTATCTACATGGCTCAGTGCCATTACATACCGAACGAGTTAACTGAATGCAGCATGACCTACGGTACAAACATGTAAATTTGAAATTTTGTATTTACATATATCTAATAATATGACGGCTTTCATCAAGTGAATTATTATATACGCCAAAAGGCATTTTGCTCAGTGATGTTAGTCGGCTAGGAGACGCAATTAGGAATATCCTATCTCGACATCGGCTCTCCTCTGCCATATAGTATAAGTTGCCTCAGTGCACTACTACTGACAGGATAAAGGCACAGAGAATAGAGAAAACACTCGAGTGGACGGCCCCTTTCATGGCCTACGACAAGAGAGACTAGAGGTGCTCCGCATACGATATCAGCTATCTCGATCAACAGTCCACCTCACGGAACAGAAAGGGGGAAATATAGGTAGAGGTAGAGAACCAACGTAACTTTATAGAACCAACCTTTTCAGCAGGAATTGCAGCCAGCTGTAACATCCCCTGTGGAGAAGGCACTTAGGACAGCACTCGAGAAGGCACTCAGGACGGTCTTTGGGTTCGTCCGTTCATCAATTGAAACGACCACTGTATAGGATTAGAAAACCAGGCCCAATTCAACGCATGATCATAATAAGCTTATAACTGATATATGAGCACGCAGTTTCGGAATACAACGCATGGTTGCCATTGAGGGTAACTTCTTATCAAAAAAATACATGCAAGCAGCTAATATTACAGCTTATTACATAAAAATACGGTAAATGCAGTCATTTCTTCCCGATGAAACATCTGCATGGCTTAACACTATTTCCCCTGATTGACTAAATACTATTACATACAATATTATCCAGTAGGTATGACAGTAACATACAGCACGACCTACAGTACAAACATGTAAATTCTAAATCATGTATTTGTATCTCATAATAGGACACATTTCATCAAGTGAATTATCATTTGATAATTAATCATTTGATTTGTTTAACCCCCGTTTCCGCCAAAAGGCGATCCTCATAGTGGTGCTAGTCGGCCAGGAGGCGCAATTAGGAATATCCTATCTCGACATCGGCTCTCCTCTGCCATATAGTATAATTTGGCTCAGTGCACTACTACTGGCAGTAATAGGCGCAATGACTAGGAAAAGATACTGGAGTGGACGAGTCCTTTCATGGCCTTTCACACGAGAGAGACTAGAGGTGTTTCGTCTACAAGATCAGCAATTTCGATCAACAGTCCACCTCAAGAACAAACCTGGCTCGTGTATCAGTAATACACGTTCCAGTTGATGTTTTCAACTAATCTTGGATGCCCGTTTAATAGGAATTGTTTTACTGCGTGGCGCCGAACTGGAGGAAAGATCAGCTGCTCAGCAGATTTGAACTGGAGTGCATTCACTTCTTTTAACCGTTAAAGTTGGCAGTTGCACAGCAGCCTCTTTTACCAAATATTGTAAAGCTCGCAAAATCAATGAAGAATCATGATCGCATTTTTTTGCCGTCATTTTTGAAGGTCGAGTAACCAAGTTTTAAATTATAAATGACACTGGGACAAAACTTCACAGTTAACTGCCATTGTTATTCCAATTCAGCTTAGTTACGCAGTTGAAATAAAAATAATAGTAACAATTTTTCAAGCAACTTAATTAATAGATTAAAATGCAATATAAGAAATTCATTCCTAAAGTGCTTCGAGGAAACATACAATATCTTCAGACACCAATGCCACGCTCTGCTCAGAAATTTATAAAAGTGAAGAAAGTTCTTCAGAATATACTGTAGACATCTATCTAAATCGAGAATAGTAATCTTCATAAAACTGTTCTTATAATCGGAATTGTTAGTTATTGCAGTGGAGTGTTTTGTCGGTTACAGCCGCAGCTCATTTACATAAGATAGTTGGGTTAAATTTGAGTGTTCGCGCTTCGCTCCTAAAATTTCAGGCTTGTGACGTCAAAATTACGTCACGTCACTGTGGAAATATCAAAGATTCCTCGCTGCAACAGTGGCGTGACGCAATTGTGACGTCACAAACCTGAAATTTTAGGAGCGAAGCGCATACACTCAAATTTGACACGACTATCCTCTGTAAATGAACTGTGGTTACGGCAGGAATCGCGTGCAATTCTCTGTATCCTGTCTAGGCCAAACACAGGGGACAGAGACTAACTAACCGAAGCCAAGCACGCACGCCACCAATAACCTATGGATAATTTATTCACATAGTGGTATGTATGGTTAAATTTATACAATTTTGCTCAACTTCGCCTTTGAAGATCTCTTATATCAAAAGACACAATTAGCAGGCATATGCTTTCAAATTAATGTACCCAAATACACATGTTACTAAAGGCCTGCGTCGTCGTTAATTGACCCCCCCCCCCCAACAAACCAAACTTATTTTTTTCACTCTTACACATGGCTCTGTTTTGAACAACAACTTACCTTCCGGCTCCGTTGTCCTTCTACAGAATTGGTATATCATGGAGGTAAATGAAATTAAATACGGTTAAAGATGCTATATCTTATGGGTATGGTCCCAAACAACCGTGTCAAGTATCTTTCAGACGTACGAATTTACTTACTGTATCTGACTTACAGTTTTAATCCTAGCTCCTGCCAGAAGTTCCGTGCACAGTAAGCTTGGTGAACTTAGTTTAACGTAACTTTGCTTTGCCAATGGAGTGTCTAATTTTGTTTACATTTTAGTGCTCTAAGTCCAACATAATCAGGCACCTAACACCAATTTGTTAGCAAATTTACTGACTATATTCGGCCACATTTAATTTTTCTACTCTCAACATAATCATCACCGGCACACTAAAAAATTAGCAAATGTTAACAAATGCCCGGACTATAACTGTCCATCTTTTATTGCTACAAGCGCAACATAATCAGGCACGCAACACTAACACATTGGCCAAAAGCAGTTTCTGTGTCGCCGATACTCGTTAACGTAACGCCTCTAAGGAGGCCATCCATTGCAGCGCTGGATGGGGCAAGAGGCTATCAAGCGATGCTATTGTTCTGTAGCCGAGCAAACTGATTGTTCTGACTGCAAGCTAACCAAAAACTGATAAGACAATAGCCGTGTCTGCAGACCACCCTCGTTTAGCATCGTCGTATAAATTCATATGCGAAATCTGGCAATGCTTGAATGTAGCAACCCGTTACAAACGACCTGGGCTACTCCCATTGTAGTGCTTGCACTGCAGAGTAATTGTCCTTCTAAACGTAATTGCTATCAGTTCCCTTGACTTCTCTTAGTAAACTGAAGTTAAGATTTAATTCTGTTTGAGATTTATTTTATCTCGCAGTGTATTGTTTGTAGTACATTTGATTCAGAAAACTGATTTACGATTTTGGGGCCAAGAGGTTGTTACGGCTATCAAACTTATCTGCGTCGCTACGACTTAGAAAGTGGTTTGTAGGTTATTGAAGTGTATCTGCTGATTTGCAACCTGGGGTGCAATTTAAATTATTGTAATATATCGACTTTGAGTCAATTTCCGAGATGGTTATGATATTCAGCTAATTAGATTGATTTTATACAGGAATGATAATACTCTTTTGCCTGCAAACTTACAGAGAAAAATCTTTAATGCTATGACAAATTGGCGAGGGAGCAGGAAAAAGTTTCCCGTATTATACAGCTTGATCATAATCTTTAAAAGCGCCGAAGAAATTGCAGTGCTCATCGAGTTTACTATAGGGTGATTGCCCTGTTTATTATCAAGCAGGTAATTTATTTCCTTACGAAACCAATTTGGCAGTATTTTTAATCTATCAGACAAGTACAGAAATCAGAGGATTAGTTTTGCATTATTTTGCCGAGAGAGCATTTCCTTTTGAACAAACTTGAAAGAAAATTGTAAGTTCATCAGCGGAATTTAAGGGTTGGAGGATATATTTTCGGTTGCAGTAATCGAAAACTAGTTAGTGCACAACTGCTGTCAGAAAAGATGACGAAGTTCATATGCATCGGCATCTTTGCAGTATTCATGCTTGAGGTCATGATTCTAATTTTGGAAACGACGCGCTGAACCCCGTGCAGCTGTGCCTTGATCTTGCTATCAAGTTAATAGCAATCAGGACTGCCAATTCCATTTCAAAAAGCATAGTCATTTTTGGCCAGGGCAGCTCCAACTGCAGTCAAGATCGATTAGGCTGCTGCAGAAATGTTTTGTAAAATAGAATCACTAAACTGTGAACAATTAAGAACTCCTGACACAGGAGTATTCTAAATATAGTGAGCAAAATGGCTCTTCCTGATTCTAAGCCATATTTTGAAATTGAGATTACTTCAGTTATATAAATTCCAGCTTTCCCGACCCCAAGAGAGAGAAGGGAAATATATGTGTATATTTATATGTATATACATATGTATGTACGAGAGTCTAGTCAGGACTCAATCTGGGGACCTAGAGCACCACGCTACCACTAGGTCACCACAGTATAAAAGAAACACAAGCACGCGAGGTGGTTGCACTACCGTAATGCAGAGGGCAGCACAAGCACTTCGCGTGCTTGGATTGATTTAATGCTGTGGTGGCTTAGTGGTAGCGTAGTGGCGTGGTAATCTCTAGGTCTCTAGATCGCGTCCTGACTTACCACTTCGTAATTTTCTATTATAATACAAGGATGGATGCATCAGCCCCCTCTCTGGATAATGCCAGGCATTGGTGGGTACGAAACTGTAATATACATATATATATATGCAAATGTGTGATGATGTACTATACATTCCTATAATATATTATATAATGGGTCGTTATTATAGTACTCTGATTCTTTCCTAAAGAATAAGTATAAAAAACATACGAGTGCATCAACAAAGTATTGCCGAGTATTTTTTCAAACAGAGTCAACTTATCTGTTTTTAACGCCCGTTATTTAATTCTGACAAACTTCATCTCTCCTAATGATCGCCAAACCTAACGCGCATCGTCAATCCCAAAGTACGATATTTAGCCTAGAATACATCTAACCTAACGCGCTTCACGCACCCACTGCAAAGTAACTATGGAGGCCTGAACAGGGCTATACAGAGGAGCACGTATTCATAGTGATGAAGAAATAAAAACCGCACGGTTATAAAGTTTCCACCACTTGTGCTTCAAAAGATAACGTATTGCAAATATAGCAGAATTTTTAAACATATTTCTTGGGTCTTGTTTTCAGTCTCGTTGCGTATTTTTCCTGAATATTACCAATATTTTACAATACTTTAAGAAATGTTTGCGTCCTCAGCGGAAAATAGTTCTTGACTCTAATTGTATATATTCGTATTCTGATGTTAGTTATGCATCTCAGATTGCTATGTTCGCCAGCAAAGAATTCGTACTCGTATGAAGGCTCAGAGATACGACAAAAATGTACATTTATTGCACTCTCACTTTTCGAAGATGCTTCCTGCATTGATCTTCATCCATATTTTCACACCATTTCCAAGCTCTATTAATTACGGAGCACACGATCCTAACACAGGTGATCCACGATCGCTGCTTTGAATTTGTAAATTACGTGTTCCGTGCTCGCAGAATAATAAATATTTATTAAGGCTTTGATTTAAATTCTGCATTCGTTAATCGTACAGTTTTCTCTGAAGAATATAGGATTAAATCATTACACCCATTTGTAAGTAATTCTTGCTTAGTCGCAACTCTTAAGTGTATTGACCTCTTATCAATAAAATATTAACTAAGCACCAGAGATAAAGCACTGATTAGACTGCTAAAAAAGTCTAAATATCTATAAGGTGCTTCATAGGTAAACTACCTTTTCATGGCAAAAATGCAGAGCGATCACTAAACTCAATGGTTGTGTGTCTAAGAATTATTCATTAGTCAGTAGTTATGATACTAACTCTAACCCATCGCAGGCGGTTCTCGAGCCGTTCATTTGAGCAGATGGAACTACGTTAGTTCCTGAAGGTAATTTCTCTCAAGGAAGGTGGCTTAACAACGAAAAAAAATTGTTTTCCTATCAAAACTTTGGAATGTAAAAGAATTGCGCGATAGCTGAATGTATTCCAATTTCATAAATAATTCCGAGATATAATTTCACATTGCGCGACAGCGAACTATCATTTCAAAACGGCCAGCACTGATCTGTTTCTCATAGCTTGTGAATAAATAACCTTTTATTACCTTCCTAGTGTGTCCGGCCGCCAAATATAACGGCGAAGAATTAGTCATATTTTTCCGTTGCCACACTTTCAATAATACTACTGCTGACTGAAAGGAACATAAGAGGTGAGCGTTTTCAGCTTCTCACCTCCTGAGCACAGAAATTCTGTTTTTCTTTCTCTGATATGGAAAAAGAATTTATGTCATTTTGCAGTCAATCAATCATCACTCAAAATATTAATTTCGACTCGGTATCTTGGATACGCCAGAATATTATACAGATCGAAATTTCTAGACAAGTAACCTTTAGAGCATATATTCCAGAAGCTATGCTTGCCATCGCATTTCAGGGCTGAAATATTCATCATAACTCATCTTGTTCTGCGCTAGATAAATTTTCTCCTATCTAAATCTTCAAGAGCGGGGCAGGTAGCAAGACCAGTCAACCATGCGAGCAAGCAGGCATGCAAGCAACCAACCGATAATCGTGTAGTATTATAGTGACCTACGCAAATAATTTCTTTCTTTTACGACAAACTTGACAGAAAATCTTGAGCTCATTGATCAAGCTTGCGGATCGGAGGCAATTTACCTCATTTTATGTATGCATGTAAATTATTTGCTGAAGACTACGATGAGAAGCATAATATAGATATTATAATTTATATATATAATCTGCCATCTCACGACAGTAACTTATTTACTCCTAGATAAACTTGACAGAAAATCTTGAGTGCATCAATCAAGTTTACGGATCGGAGCCAAAGTCGGAACTTTTGCTGGAGTTTTGCGCTCTGTCCGGGAAATCCATCAGCCCGGAGATGGAAGCCGGAATAGCTCCTCCACAATATCTCTTCCGCTATCGAGAATTTCTCAGAATCGTGTTGAACAAAAAGCAAATTGCTGTTAGAGGAGGGGAAACTCTCATGTAAAAATCGGCAACTCTTTGGCACAGAAGGGCAAAGGCAATAATTGAATAATGCCGAAATGACTTCAAATGTTACCCAAAAAATACTCCAGGCGTTGAAGTTTCAAATCGTCTGATGAGTTTTTCATGTCTTTGCACGGGTTCTCAACATTCGACGTTCATCTCTTTTTAGCAACTTGGAGGAAACAAAGAAACACTCTACACGCCACTTTTCAGATCTGTTTATGGGTTCTCAACAATCTGCATCAAATTTTGTTATAAACAAATGGGAAGAAAAAGGAATATCAGGTAGACAATTTTTCAGGTCTGTATACGGGTTCTCAACTCAATAACCGAAAATTGCCAAAGCAACTGATAGACACTAAAGCTATGCAGAAATTACAGTTTTATAGGCGTCTTTTTGTGACCAGCGCGCGGATGATTCCCCCTGATCGCTCATGATTCGCGCGTTTTTGTGACCGCATTTTGACGTGATTCTGATAGCAATCAACCGTGATCAGTGGTGAGAATTGATCGCAGCGTGATTTCCTCCGCAGGCTAATCATGCGTGATGAAAGAGTGATTCCAGCCGTTGGACAAGTAAAAATTCAAAATTTGAAATGCAAGGTCGTGAAGTTTTCTTATATTTAGGGATAAATTCAATAATGTTATGATGATTGCTTGTAATATTGACTTCCAGAATTGTAGTTTCCTTAGTTTAGGCCTGTTTATGTTCAAAATGCTTTACATACTGCTTGTTCAGTTATGCATTGGGTTCAAAATAAATAAAAGCTCATAAGAAATCCATTCCCTACCATTTCCCGCAAAAATACGATAAAAAAATATTTTTTTGAAAATTGACATGGCGTCTCTGGTTGTTTTACAAAGCTGTTGACCAAAAATGTGCTTTTCAGTGATCACGATGATCATGATCACGGTGATTCTGATCACGAGTGTGGCCACAAAAAGTTGCCTTAAGTTTATGCACGGGTTCTAAAAATTCACGTCGCCAAAGAGTGAAGACAAGAAAGAGGACACATTGTATGTGAATATTCACGGCGATGGACGAATTGGCAATGACCGGAACTTGTTTCATAATTAATATATGAGAGAGCCGACAGTAGACGAACCAACAGACAAATTTTCCAGAGAGACGCCGCGCCGGAACTTCCTCTCCGGCCCTCTACGAGCTACTGCCATTATGTCAGTATCATTTAGATGACTGAAGATAAATAAAAAACTCAGCCAAAGAGACGACCTTCAAGCACGATTTACAGCTGAAGATCCGCTTAGCTTGGAGACGTAAAGTAGTTGAGCGGAAGAGAAAAGATTATGTATTAAGATGGCCTCCGAACTTGTGCCCGAAGCTATGGCTCCTAAGAGTTTGTGAATCCTGGAGGAAGTGTTCGTAGCTGTAGAGGGTGTCTCTCCTAATGTCTGTCAAGGCGATTTTTAAAGCGAACAGGCTTGCAGCGATTTTGTCACATTTTTTTTTCTGGCGTTTTATCTAAGACTACACCTGTTTTTATCGATGGCTTTTTAACAAATAAATGTCTATGGAGCTTAACCCTTTCGATCCTGACGGTACGTACACGTACCGCATCAAAATTTTCATTATTAAAACCGGTGCATTGTTTCTTGCTCTGAAAATTTGAACAACATATTTAACAACCCGTCTGAAGTCAGTGATAGTATTTTCTTGGTGACTGAACTACACTGTAAGTGAGCTCAAGTGACTACAATGACGGTGTCTTCAAGGAGCTTCTTTTAGAACCTCATAGAAAAGCAAAAGTTTCCGTAGCGAAAGGGGTAAAAAAAAAAGGCGCTGACTGTTTCCGCCCCTGACTGAAAACGATGTAGAATTTCTTATTATGCACAAAGGGACTGGAGTACTCAATTATATTTTTTTCGAAGACAGCACTATAATGGACAAGAAAAAATGCAAAATATTTTCTGTCGTATATATATATATATATATATATATGTATGAAGATTATTCAGCTGATAATTGTAAAACGACTTAGGGAAAACAGGGACATACAGTCTAGCTTATACTGTACATTGTAACAATAAATAGCAATGTAATAAGCTGAATTCCTATTTTACAATACAGCAGCATCACGTACTCCCGGCTCACTACCTCTTCTACCCTATCTTACATTAGGTTCTTCCTTTCGTATGCATGCAATGAGAGATAGAACTGTTAAAGCGGAAGAGGACAGCTTGAGTTAGCTAGAGTTAACATTCTAGGACTAGATGTGCAGCATATTTAGGACAAGCTGAGTATAGTGACAATATAATTATGTGCCCATGAAACTCATAGTAAAAATATCGTGTACGAGCCAGAAAGAGAATCAGCACGCAACTGCCTGATTGTGCAGATAACTAACTATAGATCTCATTAGTCAAGCTATTGAAAATAACAAAGAAGCAAGAAAATGAATAAATGTTTACATGTTTTGTTTACTTCAGAAAACTTTTTACTAGTGTACTACAAGTGCACTGCAGGGTAAACAAGAGGCGCATTACACTAGGCAGGCCTAGAACTCGACAACGCCCCGTTGATGCAGAAGCGATGAGAGCCTCCGTAACTCATGCTATTGCATTGTGCTTAGCGGGGGGGGAGGGGTTAATAGGGGTGTGGGGTGGTAGTAGGGGTGTGGAGTGATGGCAAGGGTGTGCAGGAGTGTCAGGGGTGTAGAGTGGTGTCTGAGATGTGTAGAAGTGGCAGGAGTGTGCAAACGTGACAGGGGTGTGCAGAAGTTGCACGGGTGTATGTTAATGACTAAGAAGAAATAATAACAACGGAAAAACAGACGACAGCTGATCGAGAAATTGAGATCTCACAACCCGGGCGGCGCTCCAGTCTGTGACGTCACAGCGGACGAAGAAAGCTGTAACTTAGCAGTACAAAGAAGCACAGCTTTCTACCCAGTACGGCTGGTAAGTAACCAAATATTGACGTTAAAAATACAACGTAGGTAACATGGTACTTACATAAATCAAGAATTGCAATTATCTAGGCATTTTTACAGGCATTTCATGAAACAACAAAAAATCCAGAGGCCTCAAGACCAAAATTCAAATAAAAAAGAAAGAAAACGAGAAACTTGAGAAGTAAAATAACTGATATACATGTTTATCACCCACTGGTCTAAATGCCTGTAGTATCATTGTCAACGCCAGTTTGTGTACGCTACAAAAAGTTATTAAAATGTTTACCGTCAAATCAGCGTCTCAGCAAGCGTCCCTAGGCAAGTTACAAATATCTCTTCGGCTTTCGTCTGAACAAAACAGTGAACTTTTCTGCTATTTCTAGGGTACAGTAGCACATTCTGACAAGTGGAGAAGCAAACGCATTGAGATGAATGATGTATGAACTCGTTTTAAGAGCATTTTTGCTATCCTTCTCTCTTCTCAAGTTATCACGCCAGCGGTTTGCGTCAACAGCACGGCAGGCTTATCTGCATTATATGAAGAAAAAAAAAACTATTAATGATGTTACTACTAAATACAAAATCTACAATACAGACTAAGGTAATTTTTTACAAAAAGCCAATATGGCACACAACAAATTCACTTCTAGGTATATATTGAACGCAGTCTATTAGAGAAGTGCAGTGATACCCATATATGTCTATCAGTCAGAAATGCATAGTTTTTGAGATATATGGCTTTGAAGTTTCTATTGTTTTTTGAATGGGAGAATATAGCCGGCATTGTTAGAGGCTTGCTAGCGACCCCATAGGAACCTTATTAAGCCAACATAACCTAACCCAACCTAACCTAACCTAACCCAACCTAGCTTAACCTTCAAATTGGTTTGATAAGGTTGGGTTAGGTTAGTTTGAGTTAGGTTCTGTTAGGTTAGATAGAGTTAGGTTAGGTAGGGTTGTGTTAGGTTAAGCTACGTTCAGACTACCGCTAATAAGTGCGAAAAACACTTGTGCAATTTGACAGCCGTGTCCACACTGTTGCACAGTGCATTGTAGCGATCAGCGACGCTTGACAATATATTAAGCATAGATGTTCAGCAGAATTCCGTTGCCCAAGCACCTTGATCCAAAGAAATGACCATTTTTGTCACTATTAATAACTTATTTTACTTCTAGTATCTACACAACTATGAATAAGCACTGATTCTAAAGGCAGATACTACTTTTATACGTTCTTCAGCAATACGCATACTGCCAACTGAGCTTGGGTTGACATTTTCGTACTTTTCTTTATCACTAGGTATTGTTTCCGAGGTTGTCAAGTAAATAAATTTTTATGTCGGGTTTCTCGGCAATTTATGCTCCCCATACTTGGTGCAGAGTGTTCAGACATTTTATTTCGTCTCTTACACACAACTGTGTAACCACAAAACGTCCATAAAATGTTTACCGTCAACTTAGTTCTCGAGTCTCGACCCAAGTGTCACTATACTGCCGTGAAGTTCCATATTTCTCGTCAAATTTGCTGTGAATTTAACTAAATTAGCACTCAGAGACGCATAAAACTTTAAATATGTCTATAAAGAAGCAAGATAACCTTATGGAACACCTAATTTATTCGTTTTACGTGAAAGAAACAAAATATTACAAGGTGAACCTGTCTTGGCCGCAGCCTAAATTGTGTGAAAATATCCAGCAAGATGGACGCTCGCGAAAACGCTCAAAGCTGCAATTTTAGGACCAAATTTCGCAGCGATCGGCGAAATCGCCATGATGATGTGGACAGATTTTGACGGAAGTCTGGACAGAGCCTAAGGTAGGGTTGGGTTAGATTAAGTTATGTTGGGTTAATAAAGTTCCTATGGGGTCGTTAGCATACCTGTAACGACGCCGGCTATTTTCTCCCATAGAAAAATAATGAGAACTTCAAAGTCATTTATCTCAAAAACTATGCATTTCCCACTGTTATGCATGTGTATCACGGCACTTCTATAGATTACTATCGATATATAACAAGGAATTAGCTGTGTGCCATATTGGATTTTTGAAAGAAATTTGCCCAGACTAATATTCAGCCAAAGAGTTAAGGATACGATGAGAGCGGAAAGGGCCTGCAAATTTTTTCTCAGTTTCCGTCGTCCTCTGGTGGTGATTTTGTGTCAACACATCTGTTTGTAAATAAACTGGTTCAATATGGCGGCGCTTGTTGTGAATGTAAACGCAAAAACAGTGAAACATAACATTTTTTAATGCTCATTGAATTTATAGATGAATGAATTTATAAGTCAAAGACGACAGAAATGCTTAGTTTTAAAAATATGATTGTGCGTAATTTAGTATTTATTCAGTATTAGTGTTCACCATTTTACGCCGATTTTTCGTGTGTAAAATGTTCGCCTAAGCTGTGGTTTTGTCCTTGGGTTTCGTTAGCAGAACCAGTCCTACGCTTTTATCGTTAAAGAATGGTACATCATTGGATATAAAATATATTGATTTATGGTTCGTAATCGTCGACGATATCGTTTGACTGTATAGAGTAAAGGTAGGGAACTGCTACTGTTATTTGTTTGCAACTTTCGATAACGACTCATCGGACACGACACTATGTATAGATGGTAAACACTAAGCGGTAGAGCGACGTGACGCAATGGCTAAGGCCGACTGCACGCTGAGGCGATGTGACGTGATATGACAAGCTTTGATCCTCCCCTGCCCTCCATGTGACGGTTAAATCGCAGCTCGTTGCATCTCACCCTGCACACTGAAGCGACACGACAAGTGTGCGCGCACACGGAGAATGCTTTAAATCTCAAGGATAATGAGACAGAAATAAAATCGTAGAAGCAGAAAAATCAGCTTTAAATCATTATTAATCTCTTACCAGTAAAGTGTCATCAGATCTCTAGCAGCTTTCTTTTACAAAATAGAGAACTTTTAGTTTAGGTTCGCTTTATTAAACGCCTGAACTGAGTGGTTTTAATATGAAATTTGAGATGTAAAACAATAAGAAGTTGCACATATAAGTACTTCTTTTGCCTTTAAAAATTTAGTTCAGGAAAGCTGCTTTACTATGCCATAATTTTTTTTACGTTTTAGCACGTAACAGATTCATACATACTCACGATAAATAAATGTTTACCTAAGTGTTAAGATATGGCGTCGTGGCTTCGGCGCGATTCATGTATTACTGTGAAATTGTAAAGTATTTGCAATATTTTCGCTGCTCTGTCCCGTGTCGAGACAACCCTTATACAATGATATTAGGAACAAATAAATGCATTCAAGAGCATTGTCTTTTTACTTTATTTGCTACGTTTAAATAAAATGTGCATCAAAGCTTACGGCAAAAATTTGCATGCACGTTTGCAAGGCATTACCAAGTGTCGCCCGAAAATTACTTCAGGATTCCTAAGTAATAAAAGCTTATTTATTGCAAGATTATCATTTTACTAGTGTCCCGTGCCGTCATTATAAATGACGGCAAAAAATTAACACTTCACCAGACCCCCGACGTCTCTTGTGCTTGTTACTCTTTAGATGGCTGTACACTCAATTTGATGACTGTATACTCAACTTGATGACTGTACACTCAACTTGATGACTGTACACTCAACTTGATGACTGTACAATCAACTTGATGACTGTACACTCAACTTGATGACTGTACATTCAACTTGATGACTGTAGACTCATCAAGTTGAGTGTACATTCAACTTGATGACTGTGCACTCAACTTGATGACTGTGCACTCAACTTGATGACTGTGCACTCAACTTGATGACTGTGCACTCAACTTGATGACTGTGCACTCAACTTGATTACTGTGAACTTAACTTGATTACTGTACACTCGACTATTCCAAGGTACCAACTTTTCTTTCGCCATTTGAATGAAATCTGAATTTTCTCCTATCTTATTCCCATAGAGCGTGACGGGAAAGATATAAATATATAAATATATAAATAAAAACACGACGTGAATTATTATATAGTAGAAATACTTAAGTATGTGCTATTGTTGGTTTTTTCTTCTAATTAAATCACTCTATAAAGGTGAAAAGACTTAATATTTCTATTCATTAAGGCACTTTACATCAAGTGCGCAGTGTGTGTGTACGTTCATAGCGTGCTCACAAAAGCGCACATGAAATCACACGAAAAATGCAGCTTGTCACAATTTGCGACCGTGTCGCACAGCGTCGCATGGTGTCACACGAACCATGTAGCCTCAGTGTGCGGGCGGCCAGCGTTTTGTATGCATTTCTCTATACACGTGCGACTCTCAGGCTGTCGCATGGGAGGCAGGGGAGGAGAAAAGCACGTCATATTACGTCGCATCGCCTCAGTGTGCGGTCGGCCTAATATTTTTCTTGCTTGTGACCGAGAAATTTTACGATTTTTTATTTTATGTAAAAATTTTTGCTGTAATATTAAATGACCAAAAAAATGGAAAGTTCATTTATGTGACGATTTAATAGTTTCTATGCAAATTTTATTACAAGAGTCTTCATAAAATGCGAAATCATTTAATAGAACGATTGCTGACTAATGGCGTTAGCGGGCTGAAAATTCCTAACAAATTGTGATATGGTTCTGATATAATCTAAGCTGAATAAATTAATGTCTGAAAAAATACTCATTTCTGACAACTGTTATCCATATATAAATGGTGTACAGTGCAGGTTACTCGTATCATCACCACAACTATATTCAATCACCGCGACAGTAAAAATGTCAATTGAAGATCCATTACTTTCTTCAAATTCTAGCAAAAAAAATGTATTTTTAGCAAGTAACTTCCATCATAACTCATTGCATCTTGTTTCAACTTATTTCGAAGTCAGTTGTATCGCATAGCGAGCAAAATCCATGTCAGCTTGTTTTCTGAGTTCATCATTACGTTTAACATTGAACTTCAAAGCGACACCAGCGCCAAATGCGGCCATTCTGCTAACCAAAGCGATTTATACAGAAATTGTAGCGAAGTTTTCTCTCTTGTGTGTATATTCAAAGCTCTTTGATTGAGCTCTAACTAGAACGTCTAGGTTGAGCTGAATAGACGGTAATTTCAATGATAAAAGCATAAACATCAAGCGAGCTTCTCGATCGACTCTTGGTGCGCTATGACGCAGACCCGTTCGTTGTTATTTTTTACGCGTGTCTTTTCCTCCCGTTATTTTTACTCCTTCCTATAGTGACAGCGGTGTCCAGTGGGACAGAGACAGGTATGCAGGGATATACTGTGGCGCTGCTGCATGGCACGGGGGTCTCAAAATCCATCAAATGAAAGTCGTGGTAAAAGTAGTGCTGTTTAGCAGTCAAAGTAATGTCCCCGGTTTGTTAAACAAACTTACGAGCTTTTATAATTCACGTAGCATGTCTGAAAACACTGAACCATATTGATTAAATAAAGTCATCGGGTACACAGTCGCGTATTGTGTTGCCTTTAATACAATCTAGATAAAAAATATTTGCGTATCTTCTCCATAACTGCCATTTCCACTTTGTAACAGTAACAGCTCTACACTGTCACAATACTTCCCAAAACGTAAGCTCGTCAATGCCCTTCGCAGCAGATAAGTAACAGCGCCCCTCTTAACAGGCAAGTATCAGTACCCCTCGTAACAGGCAAGTATCAGCACCCCTCGTAACAGGCATAGCCTATATCAGCACTCCTCGTCACAGGCAAGTATCAGCATCGCTCGTAACAGGCAAGTATCAGCACCGCTCGTAACAGGCAAATATCAGCACCGCTCGTATAAGGCAAGTATCAGTACCGCTCGTGGCAGGCAAGTATCAGCACCGCTCGTAACAGGCAAGTATCAGCGCCCCTCGTAACAGGCAAGTATCAGCACCGCTCGTATCAGGCAAGTATCAGCACCTCTTGTATCAGGCAAGTATCAGTACCGCTCGTGACAGGCAAATATCAGCACCCCTCGCAACAGACGAGTAACCCTGTAACAAATAAATTCTTCTCGTGTTGTTCTATTGAGGCAAGCAAGTGCATGCATCTGATTCATATGATCAGTTCCAATCCAAATAATATAAAATGATTTTATCGCTTTGATAGCGTGTCTTAATGCAATGTAGATTCAAAATTTTGTCTCCTTGTAGATATTATGTAATGATATTTACAGGACATATTCCCTATTTTCATCTAACCATATGAGCAGCTCAATAGATTTTTTCTCTCATTCGACTAATCTTCGTCAGCCCTTTCTTGTCTAAACTAAATTGTCGACTGTCTGACAGTTTACATCTGACTAGTTTTCACTTGATTAAATTAGACTAAACTTTATTCAACTCTATTTTTTTAACTTAGATCCGTTAAATGCCTCTCGGCACTTATTCCTGATTTGTCTGACATTGTAAACTTGAGCTCGACTTTATTTATATGATTTACATGTACCTAATTTGGCTTATGTTAACTCTCTGCATAATTATTCAATGTATGTTATTATTCATTTCATTTGAATTGCATCTATCATAATTTTGTATATAATTCGTTATCATTATCAAATAATTGCCAAAAAATCCAATCATTGCAATTATTTGTAGTTCGTCTCTTTCCAAATGGGCTTAGCAGCAGACCGAACACCAGCTTATATTCAGCAAAGATCGGGAGATCAATCCACGAAGGTCCAGTTTACCAGGAAACGACAAAAGGAAAAAAACCTTCACTTCCTAGCAAAAATGCCGCTGTCGTCAACCTCGCAAGTAAGTGTTTTACACAGGGCGTGTTAGAGATATGGTTCATCCCTAATGAAGTTGCATGGCGTTCGCAAGTAACTGTTTTACACAAGGCGTTCTAGAGTTACGGTTTATCCAGTGTGTAGCAGGATTTTGACGAGATAAAACCCAACACAGTCGTATGGCCTTTCTGGCACGTTTAGGTCAAAAATGATGTCTTCTAGGAATAAAACGGGATCATACACTGTTGTTATGACACTAATTTGTTTTTGAAAAAGTCGATTACTTATCTAAAATGCAATGTTTAGCAAGCCCAAGGGTCTCGCCGGGTCCCCCCTTGGGCCTCAGAAAAGTGCATTTTAGAAGAAAAATAGAACAGTTTCAGAACAAATAAGAATTACAGTAGCAGCACATGGGCCCATGTTATTTATAGAAGTCGTATATGTTGACCTAACAGAGACAGAAAGCCCATACGAGTGTGTCGGGTTCTGCCTTGACAAAAGCCTGGCTACGCCAGTGTGTTCATCCCTAATGAAGTTGCATGCTGCTCGCTGGGGGCGAGAGTGCTGCACTACCACTTTCGGGGTTGATCGCGTCTTTGCCAGGAAGCTCAGTAATGCAATATCCGTTATTTCAGTGTCAGCGTTTTTGACATTCAGGCTACTGCTGGGTTCGTGGCTTAACTAGTAGTAATGAGAACAGCCGGGGTGTCACAGTTGCCTCACGAGTATTGCATCTTTGATACCATAGTTGCGCAATCTGTGGTTTACTGCAGCTGTGCATTTCTCTATAGGAGCTAGCGGACATTTATCTGCCAGTGTATTTCTTAGTCGGGGCGTGCGGTTAAGTTGATATTAAGTTTGCCTTCGCGAAACGTAATTACTCAAGAAAAATATCCCATATAAGGAGCAAAAATTAGATCTTACAGCGGAAAGTAACTACCCCTTTACCGCAGAGGGGAGTTTGACCCCGCCCGCCTTACTTCAGAGCGATAACTTACCCATAGCTGGCGAGAATTCGTCGGACCCGTTCAGCTGACCGTCATAACCGAGCCGATAAATCTGCATAAAGTTATCGTAAGTCCGGGGCGTTAATCACACGTGATTAATGGAAGTTTATGGGGCAGCTGTGCTTAATGTGCGTCCTAGAACTCTCGTTCTCGGCTCCGTTGTACAGTGAGAGGCGAACTTTTTCAGTGTTGAGCAGGTAGGTACTGTGCATCGGGCGGAGCCATTCAAATCCAAGTTAACTCAACCTTTCAAATAAGAATCTGGAAGCAGAAGTTGCATTAAAAGGTTACAAACTTTTCAACATAGACCGACCTACAGAAACTGGTAGAGGAGGGGGTTCGATCATATATATCAAGGAACACCTT